>CAJNAR010000178.1:0-276208 GCA_905220665.1 Albugo candida
ACCCTAAACCCTAAAACCCTAAACCCTAAACCCTAAACCCTAAACCCTAAACCCTAAACCCTAAACCCTAAACCCTAAACCCTAAACCCTAAACCCTAAACCCTAAACCCTAAACCCTAAACCCTAAACCCTAAACCCTAAACCCTAAACCCTAAACCCTAAACCCTAAACCCTAAACCCTAAACCCTAAACCCTAAACCCTAAACCCTAAACCCTAAACACTAAACCCTAAACCCTAAACACTAAACCCTAAACACTAAACCCTAAACACTAAACACTAAACACTAAACACTAAACACTAAACACTAAACACTAAACACTAAACACTAAACACTAAACACTAAACACTAAACACTAAACACTAAACACTAAACACTAAACACTAAACACTAAACACTAAACACTAAACACTAAACACTAAACACTAAACACTAAACACTAAACACTAAACACTAAACACTAAACACTAAACACTAAACACTAAACACTAAACACTAAACACTAAACACTAAACACTAAACACTAAACACTAAACACTAAACACTAAACGGCCAAGACCGGAGTCAGAATCTGAGTCGAAGTCTAATTACATTCAGCCAAACGTCGGTGGGGGACGACTTAACTTACACCGTTAGAACCTACTGAAGAAGCATAATCAGTGCAAGTAACCTCTTGAAATAAGAGTTACTTTAAGCTACATAGAGCTTGTTTGTGAATCTTTTAACTCTTGAATTCTTTCCATAAAGTGAATGCACATTTCTTAGTTCTGTTACAGATTTGTCCCGACGCCACCAAGTCTATAATCAGCACATTTTTCGCACTACTTGAGGATCATGTTTATGTATTCTTCTGTTTTCTCGATCCGCTGCGGGAAGTCATTCGAGAAAAAAGGTGATGTCGCCGGCTCTAACAAAAAGATCCTTCATCAAAGCACTATATACTCTTCAAATTGTAACGAATAGCCGTATGCTAACTGTGCCCTAAGCTAAATATTCTAACTTTGGTTTGTCTGAAGACCGCTGGCGACTATCGACACACCTTCCCTTGTCTAAGACGCCACTCAAGTACTACTGTCGCTGCTAACGAAGATGAGATTATTCATTAGAGCGGAGTATTGACTGCATCGAGTAACTTTATGATTGATGGACAACATGCTTTCACGGTTTTAAAGACAGAGATCTCATTGTACGCCATAACCCAGTCTCAGAAAAGGCAGCAGTACCGTTTCATATTGTCTAGTAAATTCTGAAACTCCGTGGCAGGACAATGTCACCAACAAAAAATGCCCAAACACCTTCGCTCTAATTTAGTACTTATCCAACAAAAATAAAACTGCAAGACAGATGACCCGTACTCTTGGAACATGTGTTTTGCATTCTTTTTATCGGCCTAGTAACAATTGATTGTATCATTTTGCCAGCACTACAGTTGTGCTATTTCCTTTCGTGAGTTCAAAAAGCCTCACCGCATTATTGAATTCAGTAGAAGTTATTATAGTGGTGTTTTTTTCACTTTTTGAAATTCGATCGGCACATGGGACACAATTACAATCTTAAGTGATGTCGTTCTGAAAGCATATGTTTTCATAGAGCAGAATGTCAACTAATTGATCTGCTTGATCCTTATTCTCTAAAAATGTTGAGCAAAGATATCCGTAAACCTTTGCTCTTAGTGGGCTTTTATCTGTACAAGAACACATGCGGTATGATAACGACTAGATTTTTCTCTCTACATTCCCTCAAAGTGCCGTACGCTCCGTAGGGTGCACGGTTCCATATAACATGATTCCATCAAAACATGATACGCTGATAACATGCACCCACCCTACCCCCAAATCCTTCGAAAATAGCACCTGTTAACAAGTATTAAATTCATGTTCGCCATGATGGCCTGCTGGCTATGCTAATTGCAGAAATAACAAGGGATATGACTTCTCGTAAGAAAATTGGCCACTAGTGTACCATGCGAGTTTTGAGTGTATGCTCACCCTTGTCGATGGTTGTTGTTCCAACGTTCCCAAATAGCAATACAGCACCTTCGGAAATGGGCCCACTCGTTTCGTCTGATCAGCCTAGATATTTCGCTTCTCGTCTGCTTTTTGTGTGTCCAATAAGAACATTTTGAATCGTAAGAATACGAAGGACGTTGACGTACAAAATAGACCAAATTACAAAAAGGATCCATTTGAAGGTGTCTATATTACTAGAAGTCGACGAATTGACTTTTTCAATTGCCTAGCTATCTTAAAAAGAATTCAATCACAGGTTGTCCTTTCACATTCACGGTATATCGTAGTGCTCTCTAGATAGCCTTTATACCATTCTATTGTGTTGTCAGGGGAGTATCCCGCCTTTCAATTCATATCGCATGGTGTGCAAAAAGCAAATATATGAAGGATTTGTGTGTTTCGAGGATTGTCTTGAGAGTACCTTGCTCATTCGTCAACTCAATTAAACGAAGGAGGTTTTCTATTCTTGAAAAACACGTTTTGCAAGGGTACGCTTAAGGAAGCGATGTTTGGGTCTGGGTATTTTATTCGTTAACTCTTAAATAGTGGGTCTCGCTTTGGATGCCCCACGCACAAGGTCGATGTCGATGTTAGGTTTTCTGATGTGGAACTAAGAATACGCCTAATAATATCATTTTAAGGATTAAAACGGAGAGTCGAGATGCTGGTTAATCTTACGTCAGAAATTGTGACAGCATCGGATAGATAATTTCTCTCAACGCTTACAAGCCGTAACATATACCCGACTGCGTTCAGTCTATGGTGATCGATGGAACAACTCAGACTGATCCCATCGATTGGGTTTTCTATTCATTCACGAATCGGCGTAAGACCGGTGAATTATTATAGTATTTGGTCTGCTTATTTGGGTAGGTCAGCTGCGGTTGAGCCTGACTGTGTCGCAAAATGATGGGTGTGCCGATTGAGATTTAGTGTGATAGATACGAGGCAGTATACGTTCATATACCGTCATATAGAGAATAGTTTCACGTGCTTTTAGTGGTACATTGATAACTGCTGAGCGTGCTGGCAAAAGATCAAAGACGGAACATGTTTCAACTAACAAGTGAGTTGAAGCCATTATGGGGAACGATTTAAACGTTCGTTTGTAGCAAATGGATGGGTATGTGCGTATGCGCATCCGATAAAAGAAACGAAACCATGATTAATGTATTCAAACGCAAAAATTCGACATCTCAATGAGGTTGTGCGGCCTTGTCTACCGTTCTGCGAAAGAATTTCCGAGTACAAGACTCTCGTTCAGAAATATATATCTAACTTCTTTCTTATCGGAAGTTATGTACTGAAGTCGTCGGTAGCACATATCCCAGTATTCGTCATTCTCGCATACGACCTTGTCTCTGTTGCTCTGAAGACTTGACGGAAAGAATCCTGAACATAAATCAGATCTCCACATTAGCGTGTCTACTCAATTACTGTATTACTCAAACGCTGTACTTATTGCATCAACTTTCATCGTATAAATTATTTACAGCACAAACCGCAGTATATGGGACGAAAAGGATTCCCATCTTTACCCTTTTTAACTGTACTTTTTTTTAGGTTCACAATCAACTAAATATACATCTGTGTCACGGCAATCACGTGCACATTGACATGAACAAGTCGGATCTTTTACTATTATTTTTTGCATGTTGGGGAAAGACTGTGTATGATATTGTCGATCTTCATAGATATACTACGTCAGAAGAAGAATTGAAAAGGAAGAATGGGAAGGATCGTCTCAGAATTATTTCTTTTTCGTCTTGAAAACATCCTGAGAACTGAGGAATTGTTCGATGAGACTAATGCTAAGTAGTCGAACGAAGTGGAGGTCTAGAAGTAAAGATTGTGAAAAACTTATGGAACACAAGTTGTGAAATTCAAGGACAACGGATGGATTGTCACGAAGGGAGGATCCCGTCCCTTAAGTCTTACTGCTCGATGTAGGGTAACGCTATTTTAAATTTTCTTGAATAAATCGACAAGTCTGGCTAATCCCTATGTTAGCGTTTGGCGCTTTATGGAGCAGTAAAGCTGGGTGGTATTATATTGTACACGAAGGGATCATTTAGCCAGGATAATCGACTCTCGAGAGAGAATGAGTTTGGATGGAATCTGAAAAGTAAAAGCAAACTTTGCTGAAACAACTAGCGTACTCAAAGTGCTGTTCTACGTCTCGTATTGATAAAGTAGCCAGCTCTGAGAAGTCGAATGAAGCATTCAACATGTAACAAAAGTATTGACGATATCTGTCCATACCAAGTCATCCAAACGAGAAGAACGTAAAGAATGGACAATGATTGGATGCATACGATTAGAGATTCGAAACAAGGAAACATAGACATGATATTTCTGGAAGAGTTTTTTCATTCCTGATAGTACAACAGATCAAAAAGTTCCCGTTTTTCCGTATGAGAATTTCATATTCGTAATGATTGCCTTAGTCTTCTTGAATGCAAGACATAAGTTTGTGTGACTGTCGAAAGCGAAGTATAGAGCGTACTTGGTAGTATAACAATCGTATAGGCGGGATACTATTTTGGATATGATATCAATACCATCCGCTGGAATCAGCTTCGTTTTCATAAGAAATGGACCATCACCACGGCATACAAATCCAGGTTGATCCGATCGATCCAATCCTTCCACGCATTGCATATCAGCGCCACAACCTTCATGCAGCCAAGAACCATAATGAAGCTTAAAATCCTCGGTATAAATGCTGCAACCGTCCCTTGAATCATATTTTACCAATTTGTGTCGACGGTAAAGTATTGGCACATGACAGTAGTTTTTGACTCGGATGGGACGATGACGTATGCATCGAACAGCTTCATCGAAAGGCCATTGTCACACTAGGAGTTTCGGTCTGCCGTTAGCGTAATTTGAATAGGTGCGAATCGATCATTGATTATGCTCAGGTCAGTTGAACGCGTGACAATGGCAGATGTAGTGCGCATTAGCAAAAATATGAGAAAAATGACATGATTGCATCGGCTGTACATTGCTGTAGTTTTTTTTTGGTCTTGTCGGAAAATTGGAGAATGAGTTGACATTATGTGAGCATAGTGGGTGGTGGCTGAACAAACAAAAGTTTGCAATATTTCAGCCGGTGGTTTAGCGAATTTAAATTGGTGACTCATACCGGCATGAATACAAGACACATTTTCTGTGAAGCGAAGCACTCGGTATGGAACATGCTTGCCCAAGCATTGCTCTGAGATAGTTCACTTATTGCTAATAATTTGGGTGTGATGATGTGATGAATAAAGACATCATTTTTGAGATACTGAAAACCGATAATATTCGGTACAAAACGAAAAGTGTTGGGAGCTGATATCTCCTTCTTCTTTAGGATGTTAGTTCACAATTGGGCTGGTGATAGTCTGTCACTTGTGTTGGTAATGATTGCGTAATTTAAGCTGGTACTGGTATCTCACTCGAGCTCGTAATTTGTTGCACTATACACAATCAGGCTTTTCATGCCAAGGTACACAGAACTAGGATGTGTTCTTTTCCTTTTCTTGGGGACAAGCCTCGTTCGATACGGACTGATATTGCACGCACATAATTATGGCTGACATCCGCTTTGCTCCTTTTTTCCGTATCATACCGGAAGAAAAGCATAAGACAAGAGAGTGACCAAGTGTAATTTTGTTCACTAATGCCTTACACCAACTATCGCTTCGTACTTGCTTACATGGTATATTGAACGTATGATTCTTATCAAAGACACCTGAGCACGACTGATTCCAAAGTATGTGAATGCTGCGTGTATGGGGAGCTGCTAACGGGTACGGTGTACACCGCATGTACTAAGTAAAAAAAGCTTTGAAGAAGACAACAGCATGTTTTTCTAAAGAGAGCTGGTGAACGAATGCGTGTGGACACTTTATTCAGAAACGAAAATCAGATTTCACATGGATGATTCTATTTATGAAGTTACGACACGTTACTAAGTTCAGGTGGCTGGTTGACACTTTCCAGATGTAGAGTACAATACTTCGAAGGCTGTGACGATTTCTGTCATCTCCTTACATGTGCCATCCGACTGGAAAGTGAAAAACTTGTTCCCTTCAGAGCACTTACTACAATCTTGAATTCCCTTCCGTTTTGATTCTGAACTCTGCGTCGATTCGAATTTGATGTTCAAAAGGTTATCCCCATACTGGCAAGTACGACCACCGAAAGGAGAAGCAGCCACACACTGACTCATGCCACAACACCACGATGCAGTTGAACATGCCTGAAATGCGCATTCCTCAGCCCTTGGTGTAAAAATGGTAGTATCGTAGCCCATCATGAAATTTACATTCCCTGTCTCATTTATGTGTATAAACTTGCATTGTCGCAACCCATCGCTTGCGGGGAGTATGATGAATGCATTAGCACCGAGCACATTCGACGCAATGACATTTTCGCAAAGTCCAGAGGTTCCTTCCAAGAACGTTATAATATGGGTGAAGCCTGAGTGTGGTTCTTGTCCCCAATGAGTTTCGAATGTGGCCAATGCGTTCGACAGAAGCGTGTGGAGAAGGATGAGTTGAAAAGATGAGACCTTCATGCCGTCGTTATTGTTGGTTTCGTGAGAATGAGAATATGATGCTTGACAATAGTACGTGGCTGGTAGCCAAACATACGCTTCGGAAATTTAAAGATACTGGTATAGTCCATTAAATTTGTGACTCACAAACGTAATATTAGAAGAGACGGTGTGTAAGCAGTCACGTGGCATGAGCGTGCTCGCTTGGATATTACAAATGCTCTATATAGAAGCACGATCGATAATAATGCCATCTTTGAAATGCTTAGAGATAAGAGAGGGTAAAATGAGAAGAAACGGTGGTATTGAAAATGTTGAAGATACGTTCTCTTGTAGACTTTAGAAATACACCTTGAGTTAGTAAGGGTTGCCGTATCGCGTTGGTAATAATACGCTTGGGCACGAACTTGGCTAGTAATCATTTGCACCGTATACAATGTGGCATTTCCTGTCAAGTAATTGAATTAACATGTGATTTTGCTGTTCTTAATATGAAATTCGATAAATAGTAATAATAAGTACAAGTATGCAAATAGATTCTGGCTCTTTCACGCGGTGTGCTTCGTCATAGGAGAAGAGACGTGGGAGAGAAGTAATATAAATGGCGAAGGGAGCCACATTTTGCAAGTGGTTTATCCGTAAAACAAGTGAAACAAGGATGAAAGTATGCAATGAAGCTTGAAAGATGTAAATGCTCTCGTTATGTAAATATTGTCGGAATCTGATTACGCTGGTAGAATCAAATGTGAGGTAAGGTAGCTGTGTGTGTCTGCTTGGTTGTATTCATTAGTTCAAGTATTTCGTCAAATGTCGAAGAAGAAAGCGGCGTTCTAAATGCCCAAAGCGGGAGCATTGGAGATTTTGTCTGTTATGTTTGAACTAGTGCTACCCAATCCATAAGAAAACCATCGTGGCGAATACAAAAACATTGACTTATTTTGTCTTATAAAAACGACGTTTCGTCTGACAGCAAAAAAGCCGATGAGCTCATTTGAATTATTCCCTTAAGTAATGATGCAATTTCCAATCAAAAAAGCGGGAATCGATAATAAGAAGGAAAGCTTATTGCGCTGATTGACATTGATACGTTATCGTTCCAGTACAAGCATAACACAACCGATTCATAGAGATCTGATGAAATGCGCATTAGAATTGTTCGGACCTACTCAACCGTAATAATATGAAAATTATCCATAAAGACGATTGGTTAGGATGACAACAAATCCTCAAGCTATAACGAATACTCACACGGAAATTGCGAATTATCCTCTCTACCAAACACTGTTTTATTGATCGAAATATCGCTTCCGATTAAGCATGCATCATTTCTGCATCAACGGTTTACTCAGCTATTGCTTTCGCTACAAAGGCAAATGAGTTATTCATTGAATAATACGGCTTACCTATAAACTAATCTTTTGTCTGTCAGCATTCTCCAGCATTTTGATGCCCTCGTCTTTCGTAGAGTGTCTAATCTACCTACTCGTCCTTTTCTTCTTCAGGGAAGTCGAAGCAGCACTGTTGTATTTTGTTTATTCATTATTCTCTACAGTACGTAAGCCCATGGTGTCGATGTTTTGGCAAAATAGCAGTTGATATCGCCCACAACTGGTCTTAAATTTGTAAAAAAGGAGTTTTATCTTTACCGGGATGTTGTCGCTCTTTATCTTGAGCTCAAGCTCCAACTTCACCACAGCTGCCTACGATTCCTTCAAAAACATCGCTTTCGTATTTTTGATATCAATTGTGTGTATGATTGTCAGGCAGTGGAAAGAGCTAATAATTTTCAAGAATGCCCCAGCGCAAACAGTGTTTGCGATACAATACTAGACCCCTTTGGCGCTACTTCCAGACACCTATACAATGGTCCGCTGTGGTGTTTTGACATTTCTGAAGTTTCGTCACCGAAGTTTAAAAAATGTGAGGCACACGCAACCTTTTACGGGTTTTTAACGTGGCTCGCTGCGTTGTACTCAAGGAATTTTGGACAGAACAAAACAACAACATCTTTGGGACCAACTCTGCCAGCAGCACTCATGACAAAAAAACACCGGAGTCTCAGTCACTCGACAAGCGACTTATCAGATCATACCTCACATTCACCTTGTTGGACGAATTGATTCATTACCTCCGCGGCTCACAGATTTGGGTAACAGATACCGATATAAATCAATTTTCTTGCTTCAACATCCCACCCATACAAGCTCTTATCAGACAACTCCTCAAACTTGCCGTGCTAAGCTAATGCTCCCATTTGTTTGAGACCGTTCTTTGCAAGCTGAACGGACTCGTAGGCTCATTCACATGTGAGAACCGATAAATCATAAACAGAAAGTAAGAATCGTGGAATTATTTATTGCTTTTATGAATATTCTTTCTATTTAAAAGTTACCACAAATCATCTCTACTTTGCTTGAAATTTCGCCGGTGAGAGCTTTATCAAGATATAATCCCTCAGTGAGCCTGAAAAATCTTGTCAGACTACCTTCCATCTTACTTCATGATGCTGATTCTTTCTTCACTTTTTTGGCTTTCTGTACTTCTACCTTCCGGATTGATCGAAACATACCGAATGTACTCAAATCTTCTATCGGATACCACAAATGAACGATCATTACCACATGAATCCAAGATCGCAGCGATTCAGAATTTTTTCCTGGTTTCTGTGGATTTAGTCGGATGGAGTAGTCTGACATCAAAACAGCTCATTCGTGGAGAGCCAGTATATTAATGAAATACTCTAGAACAGTGCAGAGGATTCTTTTATATCACACGTATGTAGTGACGCAAAAATGTGAAGACTACTAGTGAACGCAGCACCAGTCCATAGAATCAAAGAACTTCTTTTACATTGTGCTAGGCAAGAAGAACTTTTCTTATGCCTTCTGGTATAACAACCTATATAGCAATTAGTAACAACAAACTCGCCGGGATGAACGTCTCATCCGCCCACACTCTTTGTTTACGTGAGGATCAAACCTCCGATACAAGTTGAGACCAATGATCTTTGTAGTCTTTACTACTAATGTGATGTGCGTTGGACGTTAAGGAGTCTGTTTGATAAAGCGTTAAAAACGCTTCTCGTTGGGATTGATTGTCCGGGCATAGACGAAGTGCAGCAAAACTGGAGCATACAACGTGACACTGCGAGGACCGTGTAGCCTCTACCGAAAGTGGGGTCATGTGTATACAATCATGTTCGATCTGTTGAAGCACGGACGGCGTATTGCTGCGATGATAATCCCAGCACCATTTTTGTCCGTAGATATTTAGAAGTTTGTGTTCGTGCAAACAGGTGTCCACAACTATATAGAGAATGATCGACTTCCTGGAGACGATCGGAGCATCTGAATTTAGTTTTCTGACAAAGTGATCTGGTGCTCCGTATGAAGTTGCTGATAACTATAGCTAGAGTAATGCTACAGGCCGTTGGTATCGGTATCAAGGCTGTTCAAGTTCAATGGAGACTATTGCTGACTGAGTTGAGAGATGTGAACCATGTTGGAGTTTTGATCTACTGCTTGCCCGGATCTGATTGTCTGGATGGTATCTATGAATGGATAAAGTGGTTTCATATTTCTACAATCCGGTACTTCATGTCAACCATTCCATCGCAATGACGGTGCAGTCTGGTAGTAGAAATAGCATATTATGGGTCCGTACCCAGATCAGTCGGTTAAGCACTTGAGCGCACGGACCCCGTGCCGGATGTCGTCAGTTCGATCCCCGGCAGTATGGGCAGCGGTTCGAGCCCACCCAAGCAAAAAGCTTGGAAAATATCTGCCTCCCCAGGTTTGAAGTCAGACTCAAGCGATATTCACACGGTCAGGGGCTCATGATAGGATAAGGAAGGTACTTAAAGAACCAGATAAACAGTGTAATGAAATCCTTGACAAAGTAGAAGTAGCATATTAGTTTCCGCTCCAGCTCAGTTGGTTGAACACGCGGACCCCCTGCCGGAGGTCAATAGTTCGATCCCTGGCAGTATGGGTAACGGTGTGAGCCCAACAAGCAAAAAGGTTGGAAAATATCTGCCTCCTCAGGTTCGAAGTCAGACTTAAGTGATATTAACACAGTCGAAGGCTCCTGATAGGACAAGGAAGGTAGCTAGAGAACCAGATATAAAGTGTAACGAAATCCTTGACAAAGGAAGAGTATGCGGAAGTGGGTGCGGGAGCGGGCATCAAGCGCAGAGCTTTCGGTTGGGTGAGGTTGAGTGCGGGAGATGATACCAATGCTTTGGCCTCAGTCGCGGGAGGAAGCAGTGCAGTGAGACGGCGAGGTGCTGCAGGCCCAGCTGTGAGAGTCGACGCAGGCAGTGCTCGGTTATATTGCGCGAGAGGGAGGAGAGGATCACTAGTAAGTCGTAATTTCATGTAGCTAATTCGCACGACATTTAGGTAGATCCAGAAAAGGCTACCTCAAAAGCTTCATCTTCAGGTAGTGTGGTAGAGTCCTTACTGATGAATATATATCATTTCGGGTCTCAAAGTCGAAAAAACAAAACAATGCGCTCGTTCTTAGTGAGGTTAGTATTGTCGACGCAGTGTCTAGAAGAGGTCTAATTGGGAATTTGGGCTGAGCGCAGTTTGTCAAAATGTATCCTTCATGTTCGAATAGAGTTGAGTGTCAGGGTACGAATCGCTAAACTGGAAGCTCAGTACCGTGACATTGGAGGAGCTCAAACTTGATGATATGGGCCTGGGACAAGGGATGATTTTTGAAGAGCTGCCTACGGGTTGTTCTATTGTAAACTAAGATTTTCTTCTGCTGTACGCATGCAAAAGTCCGGGTAGAGGATCGATGTTTCCAATCACCATTATTTTGGGTGGTAAGGAAGGACTAGCTATAGACCGTCGGTGCATGTTGACACATTGTACCGGAAAGAAGATCCCGCGCAGATTTCAGTCATGGCTAAAGAATAAAGTCTCTTACAGACGATCCCGTGTAAATAGCTCTTTTTAAGCTTGAAAACTTCTTCGCTATATGATAAAGATGATATTTCAGCGATTCAGTGAAGAACAAGAGAACTATCATAATAACCCACGTCGTAGAATTATATATGTCCGTGTTGGACTTAGAGCTTTCGACACGTTAATAAACGTTGGTAGCCGTTCTGATGCAACTGGGGGTGTAGAAAGATTGTGAGAAACAGACAGATGTAGAGGATTTCGTAAATCTGCCTACCAGGAACGATGGCATCGCTCAAATAAATTTATGTTACATCGTAGGTGTCATATATTGTACTCACTTCAAACCGTATTGAAGAGCTCGGAACACCCTCTTCTAGAAAGCAATCCGGTATATGATCTCTATTGGAAAGAATATTTGTTGGTAGCTGACTCCACTCATCTTCATGTTAACCGTCATGAAGTCAGGAAGTATCGTGGGAGCACCCCTGGTAGCAAGTCATTCCGATTCGTTGGCATGACAGGTGTTTTCGGGAAGACATACATGATAAATGTACTACAGAGGAGCGTAATATGAACAGCATGGGAAAACGAGAACTGAGATGATAGGTTGTATTTGTGGTCAAGATATAATTAAAGCAGTATTGAACCTGGTATGGAAGGAACGCAGACTAGTAGGGTGCATTTTTAGTCACGCAATAGGTGGTTAGTACGGGCCAATCTTCAGGATAACAGTTTCGATTGATTAACAGCTTTGCAATGTGCTCGTACAGCTTCCGGGTACGGGAAATAAACCCGCAAGAAGTTCTTAGGCGATAATTCCAAATCTGGGTGTCAAGGTTTGTTGCGTTGCAATGCCCTTGCGCGTTAAGTAATCTCTGGGATACAGGCTAATTATAAGGTGCTCTCACCCGCATTTGAGAAAATTCATCGTGGAGTCTGTAATGGGTCATACTTTCCGACGTGGATGAACGCGACGTTTGATTGAATGAGTTTGGCGAATAAATAGGCATAATGTTGGTGCACGCGGCGCCTTTATATCGCTTTCTTGGTGACATGGTGCTGTAACACGATTGACATATTTCTTTGATGAAAGGAAATCTACCTCAGGTATACACGTTGCGACAGATAGGGAGCCCATTTGTTGTAACTACAATAATGAAATATTCCGCACATGATAAGGGTTGGGAATGTCTGGAGTAGAACTCCTTTACAGAGCGTATCTAGTGGATCAAGAGTACGGAAGGATAAGAAGGCTGCTTGAACCAGCACAGATATTTGTGATTCTTTGTTGCCCTAGTTGGACTCGTGAGACACTTGAGAGAACGATCAAGCATTTTGGTGATGTTACATTTTAATGGATTCAAACACTGATGGATTAGACATAAAACAGGCGTATCCAGCTGATTACCAAAAGACCAAAGTAATTGGTGGTATAATATAGGATCACCTCCACCAGAAGGATCACAAAAAGAAGTATTCAAATTTCTATCTGTTAATAACATAGTAATTGCTCCTGCTAAACCGGTAAAGTTAATAATAATAGAAAGGGAGTCGCTATGGCCACAGAAATTAATTATAAGGCCACAGTCAAAACTACTACGGCCACAGACAATTGATCTAACCAATCACAGCTTACAAAATTATATCGTTGCTAAGTACGCCAGAACTGGCGAAGCAGCAAATGAAAATTATACCTTTCGCGCAGCCAACCCCACGTAGTGACATTTTTTAAGATATTAACCGGAAGATCTCATACTACACACTTCGGAAAGTATTCGAACAGGTTAGTTTAAAATATTCCTCTCTTCCTAGGTGTTTTTTTCCAATCACTAAAGTCTAGCAATGACAGCTAGAAAAAGCTCCATGTGCAATGGCAGCCGGCGCGAAGACATACTTTTCTACTTATATTACTAAATACTCTTAATTCGGAAAATACAATTCATATCAACAAACAATAAATGATTTTACAAACAAAAGGATTTTTTTTTCTTAACAGCAACAGCCACCTTTCCAACATCCTAATCTTTAGAGTCTCTACTGATGACCTACCATATACAGATATCAGGAAAAAACCGTACCAACGCTAGAACAATATAACAAAAACATGCGTAAGAAACAGAATGAGCTCGTGTGCAAAAGTATACAAGTGACCTGATTGGCTGGCGTAATTAGCAACAATTGAATTTTGTGAGCTGTGATTGGTTAGATCAGCTGTCTGTGGCCGTAGTAGTTTTGAATGTGGCCATAGCGGCTCCCTAATAAAAAAAGCTGTAATGATAATTATACATACAAATAAAGGAAGTCTATGAAAACTTAAACCTGAAAAAAAATGAAAAATATAAAAGTCTCAAAAATAGGGTATTGATATCTCGACAACTTTTTTTTTACTACATTTTTATTTTTCATTTTGAGTTACATCACGCCTAGTTAATTATTACTCCCACAACTTTTTTGTAACAATAAAGAATGGTTTCGATATCCCGACAACTTTTTTTTAAATTACACTCATTTTTAATTTAGATTACGTCATGCCTACTTAATTATTGTAACAATAAATAATAGTTTCGATATCCCGTCAACTTTTTCTTAAATTACATTTATTTTTAATTCAAATTACGCCATGCCTACTCAAATTATTACTCCCACAACTATTTGAAAAAATAAATAAGTTTACAGTCCTAACTAATAGAAGTCATTTACGTCTAAGGCTGATCTAGTGATATAGATCCGTTCAACTGAGCTAAACACTCATCATTAATACACGATTCATCGACAGTTTATTGGGCTATGATGCGTCGTAAAGATGCAAAAAGTTATTCTAAAATAACGGCCGAAAATAAAATGCATGATGAAAAAATTGTGGGAAGGAAAGTATCTAATTTTTTACTTAAACTTGTCCTGAATCTAAGCTTGTAAACGGAATTCCGCAAGACCGCCTGTTATGGTCGATTTTCCGCAATTGCTGCCCCTGCATTTCCCTGTGTCCGATGCTCAAATGCTATGTGTCAAATGGAAAGTGTCAGAAGTATTAGCCTATCACAGTTGTGTACTAGCCAATCACAAATAATTCTCGATTGAAGCTGTTGGAGCAACAATTTAGTGTGTGTATGGATGTAATCAGTTAGAAATGTAGAATTATTTATGCAATTCTGAAAAAAGAAAAAGTTATGAGAGTAATAATTTAACTAGGCATGTTATAATAAAAAAAAAATTGTCGGGATATCAATACCCTTTTTATTTTATTGTTTTCATTTCGTTGCACTTATTTAGACCAATAAGAGGCCACGGTTTTCATAAATGTATGAAGGGTGGGGGCTGATTTACGATTCCCGTAATTTGTTTTTATTTCTTCTCTTGTATTTGTTTGAACCAATGAAAGGCCACAATCGCCCTTAATTTATGGAGGCTGAGTGCTGAATAACGACTCCCTTAGGAAATTGTTATATTCACTCCTTTTTCACTCCCTAATACGTCACGTGACCAGAAAAGCTAAATTGACTTGCTTCCGATTAAATTCACTCACGTCTACGTGATTGCTCCTCAGTAAGAGAACCTTTTTCCCTCTCCGTAAATTACCTTCCACCAACTTTAACTATGCAGCGTGAGAATGGTACTGTAAAGAGAGCGCTCATTGTAGCAAGGCAGTCATGCCAGAGCGGAGGCACATGGAAACAGACGCCATACTTTCTGTTTCTCAATACAGCGGATGCAACCGACTTGTCTTCGACATCAACATTGAAGGCCTTGCTCCCACCGAACGATAACGGCATGTAAGGAGATGCTGCCATTCACGCAATAACAGAACACTGACGCGCAGCAAATGCCGGACCTCTGTGCATAGCTGACGCGATGAGCACTCCAGACATGCTATCTCTCCAAGAGGTCAAATATGGTAGCCGTGAAGAATTGCTTTCTGCAGCTCAGAAAGGGGCTCTTGGGCATGGATACGCAATGACTGCCAAACGTTAGGCTACCGGAAAAATGCATTCTTGAAATGTGGCCGTGGTGGTGCACACCTGTCCCAAGTATCAGAACGGAAGCTACAAAAAGCATCTCGGCGTATTCAATTCCCCTTTCTTCATTCAGCGAATTATCTATGTGTGTCCCGTGACTGAAAAATTAGTGGATATAACAATTCCCTAGATATAAATAAGAAGTGTACATAGTATAATAATGTGTGCCGCTTGACTTGAAAGGGAGTGAATTTAACAAAACGGGGGTGAAGATAACAATTCCGTAAATAAGAAGTATACATAGTGTAGTTATATGTGCCACCTGATTTTTAAAAGGGAGTGGATATAACAATTCCCTAAATTTACTGTATCGACGCACTGGTTTGAGATAATTGTAATGTACATTCATCATATGTGCGCGAACAATAGCAGAAGGAACAAGCATCCGACCTGGAATCAGCACACTGTTCAAAGTAATGATGCCAGTGCAAATGTAGAAGTTTTATTCATTATTATCTACATGCTACGGCGGTTTCGTCTCTTCACAAAACATCCTCTTCGCCTGGTTTCTACACCGTTCAAGGATAGAAACAGCCGTTACTCCGAAGTGGTCGGCCGACAGCAACGCTGTGACAGCGACTGTTGCTCTTCCAATATTCCTCCTCGGACGACGCACTTCAACCTGCCCACCTGCCCACAATCACACAAGATTGAACAATCCCTGCAACTCCGTCACCCTCGGCGTCGACAGTGTTTTCGTCAACAGGTCCGCCTTCATTAGCTTCGACGCGATAAATTCAGGTTTCACTATCCCTTCTTTGGCATAATCGCAGATAAACTTCATTCGTACATCCACTTGTTTCGTACTTGACATGCTTCCTTCACACTCTAACTGCCTGGTTGAAGCTGGATTACCCATAAGCATGCTCATTAATTCCTTCACAGGAAGACCAATCTCGTTTAGCATCTGTCGCAATCCCAACAGCTCCCTTCCGACGTGCGATGTCAAGGTAAATTTTGTCTCCATGGTGAACAGAGACACTCCAGTCTTTCTTTTGCATATCCACTGCACGATCACTTCATTCATCACAAGTACCCCACCAGTTATTGCCTTGCGATTGGTTTTGTTTGCTGCGAAGTCTGAGTCGCTCCAGCTTGTCAACGTGATACCACAATCTTGTGGGTCAATAATCGTGTAAATCTTCATGTCTTTTGTTGCTTTCAAGTATCGAGTTCCGGACTTCACCAACTTCCAATCGCTGACGGTAGGCTGGGGAGTACGTCTCGTCGCCTTGTGAACCGTGAAGCTGATGTCAGGCAGGTCTCGAGCATCGGGCAATCCAGAGAAGGCTGACGACCAGGGACTGAAAATCTCGTATAGTTAGCTCGCCATTTTTACCCCGTTTTGCCAAAAATACATCAATTCCGTTTCAAGGTCGTTACTCTCTTCACCGATAGGCACTTTCACACCATTTACTTCCATTAGCCCATATTGACCCAGCGTTTCTTCGAAGCCGCGGTTTGGTCAATAGTGTACGTATTCTTCTCTTCAAGGCCACACGCATGCCCAAGAATCCCTTAACTTCACCCATGTCCTTGAAAGACAGAACGCTCATGGATTAGAAAAACTATTCCACCTTGGTTTGGATAGATGCTGTGACCAACAAATCGTCCACATACACCCCGACAATGGTTCTCTCCCCTCAATCCCAATTAAAATACAGGAACGCGCCTGACAAGCAGGGAGTGAACCCATTTTCTTTCAGTTTCGAGTTTAATAGGTTGCTCCAAAGGTGACCCGCTTTTTAACCCCTAAAGAGACTTCTTTAGCCGTTCTCGACATCTAAGATGGCCATCCCACTGTCAACGGTGGTGACGACCCTGTGATTCCCTATGTAGGATATCATGAACCCTTTGGCCTCCATAATGCCATAGGAAATAATGTTCCTTTCAAGATTTTCGGCAAACTGGACGTCCAAAAGCCGCACTTTTGTGACCTTTCCGTTCACTGTGATTGTGATTGTGACACTTCCTTGCTTCGTGATGCACAGGCGTCCTCCGTAGCTGTGACACACTAGCCTTGAAAGTTTTCTGGATCCTCGAGCATTATTTTATCGTTCACCAAGCGACGGATCAAGCCGCTCTCCACAATCCAATTTACTTGATCAGCGCTGCTGTCGTCCGCTGCACGCAAAAAATTCACGCCATCGCGTATTCTTCTGTCGACCTTATTCGTGGGACACGTCGCCTGTATGTGTCCCGGCTTTCCGCAACTGTGACACTTTCACAACTTTTTGCGCACGTTTCGTACGTTGTTCGCGAAGTCTTTTTCAATGTGCTTTCCATGCAACTCGATCTCCGTCGACTGCGCGAAGTGCGCCAATTCCTCTGCTTGACGCAAGTAATCAATCATTGTCAAGTTCAAGCGCACCAGCAATGAACTCATATTGATGAGTCGGCATAATGTACAATGTTGTCCTGTACCAAGCTGTCTGCCCCACGACATGCCTAGCTTACTGCGACCAGGTACAAATAGTGGTCGTCCCAGCTGCACTTGGGACTCTTGCGGTCGTAAATGGTTTCATGCTCTGTGCTGGAGAGATCTTCGTCGCGAACGTATGAAGGAGCCTTTGAATGGCTTGCTACAATGTCGGCTCCTCTTGCCACCAACCTTTAACTTGGCGAAAATAGTAATGCTCAGCCATTCCGGTGAGGTTATGCCCAAGTACGTCTATCTTGACATCTTCTGTCCACGCATATCCACTTGTTCTTTCAGAGAAAAAGACTTTCCGCACAAACGTTTTTCCCAGGACAGGAAACCACTTCCCAGACCCTGGTAAAGCTCCTTCCCATCAAAGTAACGACCATTCAGCTCAAGCTGTCTTGCGTCAGGCGCTCTCGCATGCGACGGGACGTTCTGCGGTACCGGCCGCTGCTGCTACACTGGAGGTGGCATATAGTGCTGTGGCAACCCAGCTGCGGAGCCTGTGCCTTCTCGACATTTTTAGCCACCCTTGCATACCCAGATTGATTCAACCCAAAGTATGTTCTTGGAGACAAGTTTGGTGACTGAGCCATCGGCGGTGCCACATCGAGAGCACCCCGATTCACAGGCTGTCCCTGGCCGATCACCAAGCCGAACACGCTGAACTCCCTCACCAGTAACTGGTTCTTGGCCTCTTGTGACGCCTCTAGCTTGACGATTCGCTCCGCTAGTCCCGTTAGGAGGTCCACCATCCTGTCATCAGTGTTCCGTGGCATCGCCTCTGCCTTGATTTTTAAGTTATCACTTTGTGGACTATCGGCCCTTTCGCGACCAGAAACTGTCTTAGGACCCGCGGTGGGTTCCATCGCGTGGGAGGCATTATCCATTGGGCTCATAAACTGTTCAAAGGAATGATGCCAGTGCAAAGGTAGAAGTGTTATTTATTGTTATCTACATGCTACGACGGTTTCGTCTCTTCACAAGACATCATCTTCGCCTAGATTTTCTACACCGTCCAAAACAGCCGTGACTCTGAAGTGGTCGGTCGACCGCAACGCTTTGACAGCGAACGTTGTTCTTCCAATACACACGAACTGAAAAAAGCGCTTGACGTTACGAAAATTCTATTCTAAAACTTCTGCAGCTCAAAACACGCAAATAGATTTGTGGCAGCGAACTCGACTTCGCATATTCGGAATAGATTTCGAAAAAAAAATCGATAGATATATTGATTACGTAGTCAAGCAAGGGTATGCGACATTTCGAGGTCACTCTGCTTAATTGAATCTCTGAAAATCACTTATTTGTTGATGCTCCGTGTGTTACCAGAAAAATAAGTAGAAAAGAGAAGAATGAATAGCCAAGACAAGGCACTGCTCAGTGTGTTGGATGGTGTATCTTCCTCAAATATCTGGATTCCAATTCGACTAAAAAAGAATATTTTGGGGATGTAGAATTGAAATAGTGTAGTGCAGGTAACGAATCACGCTTAAACTCGAGCTTGAAGTCTTTCGAATCTCGCTTTGCTCTGCTTCATCAGACTCAATATGGATGCGCATTTCAGCGTCATTAATTTAAGGCGCAGAAAGGAAAAATATGGTATATCGACCGGATTAATTCTCCTTAATTATCAAGAATGTCATGAGAAAGTGTCACCAGACCAGCGAATGAGATCGTAGACTTATTGATACGGCGGGGGGGGGTCACGTTCTCTTCTTTTAGCTTCGGAGCTCTCTGGCTGGTATAAATCAACAACTGACATTAGGTAAGATATAAAAGTTCGTAAAGGCTTAGATTAGCGATTGAGTGAACCGATGATCTAAATGAATGTACTTAGAAATCAGGCTCTCTTCCGTTATTGATTCATCCCATTTGCATCGAAGGTTGCCAGATATCGCATTCGGAAACATTTGTGGTTTGGCGAATCCATTCAGTGCATTTCTAGAGTTGCCGGTTACTATGTCACCCGCAAGTTTAGTAGTGCCGAAGTCATCAGTATCTGAATGGTTTTGTCAAGTGTGGTCACTAGCATTCATAAAGTTAATGTGGGGGGTTATGAAAAGATCTGAGGAGAAGAGTGCGCGCTGATATATGCAGCTGGCTTTTGCTGGCTGGTTTTCATGGATTAATGTGCTGCTTCTGACGCACTTTACTGAATGATAAAGCACATCGTGGCAGATTTTAGGTTTGAGGGTTGACTAAAACAAAACGAAAATCACAAATTGTTTGTATTTTGTATCACTTGTCGAGAAAGTCGTTTGTGGCGAACGATGAAGGCTGTACGGTTGTTTAATAGCTGTTGAAAAGGGCGCTTTGGGCTTGACTCATTGTTTTGGTTGCCATCTAACTCGGTCCCCACATTTAAAAATCTGCTTTCTGTGTTTGATTTTCAGAAATATACACCGAACGAAACCTGAGAGTGATAGAGGAAATGGAATAGATATGGCAGCTTTCTGGGTACAAACATAAAAAAAAATCATCACCCAACGCTTCCATCGCTAAAACTCGCTAACGTTGCTTAATTGTAAAAGAGAATTCAAACAGCATGATCAGTGGTTCTGACATAGGAATAGAGTGGATAGGCTTCGTTTAGTTGATAGTGAAGTAAGGATAGAACAATATACACTCTTCATTATGATTAATGCGCGAAAGTATTTATTAAGTGGAGCCCAAACTCCAGAAAAATGGGTTTCTCAAGTGAGTAGAATGATTTTTAATCATTCTTATTTAATCATTCTACTCACTAGAGAAACCCATTTTTCTGGAGTTTGGGCTCCACTCAATAAATACTTTCGCGCATTACTTCATTTGAGAGTTCATTATCGTCTGAAGCTAATAAAATAAAATCTTCGGTACATATTCATGTTTCCAAGCCATATTGAATTAGCTTAATTAAGTAGGTTGATATTTAGAGGAGGGTCTTTGACTCCGCCGATGGGCCCCACCGCTGCTAATTTGCATGAATAGGCTAGAGGCTACAGAGTGATTGCAAGCTACATGAAAGCTTACCATTCAAATAAAGTACACATTGGCATCCGTTACTAAGATGTGTCACATCTTTGCCAGCATTTTGTGTGTCTCCTCACAAGTAGAGCATCTCAGCGTGTTTTATCTTCTCGTCTTTCAGTAAAAATATGATCTCTTTTATTCCATCTTTGAGACATCTAACACGATTCTGGTGTACTCAACAGCTGACTTGCAATACATGCACACGTAGGAGTCAGAGCCAACCGGGAAACCATCCGAAATTATCTTATGAAACTTAGGATATCTTATAAAGTCGAGGTGATATCGACGTTGAATGCGCTTTGGTCAACAGAACGGAAATCAGAATTGGGAAGTTTACACTCATAGGGAAAGAAGGTAAGAACGATGCAGAACGCAAGCATTCGATGTCGTTGGATCCTTTAGATTGTATCAATTATTCTGACAAAGCGATCGCAAAAGTACGCTGTGACAAGCATCTCACACTAAATCTGACGTGACGAAAATTGTGCACGTTCTGATGAGAATGGTCAGCTTGATGACTGTTTAGCGCACAGAGAGTCGCCCTGAAACATTTTACTTCATTCGAATTCTTCGACAATTGTTGCGGTATTGTACGCAACGACAGCTGAGACGGAAGCGATGGCAAGCTCATCCGAAATGTAGAATTTTCTGACTGATGCCGTTCTTTGCAATAATCATTGTAACGTATCTTGATCGGCTCCTGCATTGCTTTGTGGCCTGTGACTCTTTTTTTTTAAGTACGAGACACGACCATTTCATACTTCACAGAAGTGCTTAGAGCAGAAAGTCGAATTCAGACATACTCTTTATCGAATTGTGGATATCACTTAACGTGACATAAAAAGCCGTTCGTCTTCTCGGGATGCTCTTTTCACACAAAACAGACGTCAGATATGTTCATTTGAACTAATAGATTTCATTGATCACATCGAAATCATCTTGTTTTTCTAGTTCGTCACGATCTTTTGTGTGTATTTTCTTTAGTCGATACCATTAGAATTGCATTATCAAATGCATCAGCAGACTCGAACTGATTTAATAGTAGAATTATAGCTGTTGAAAATTAACATTTAAGTCTCCTATCATTCATGCACAAACAGTAAGCGAGAGGGTCGTCTGGGTACGCTAAGGACGCCCCATCATCCTTTGATGTGGTACCAATGCATCAGCTGGTTTCGACTATTTGCAGAATGTTCTCATCACGGCTCGAGTGATGCATCTCAATTGCACTATAATGTACCGGAAAAGGTGTCATTGTTTGAGTCAAAGCAAAAGTTGCTCATGAAGTCCCGGCCAATCAGTGTAGATTGAAAAGTTCTCAGGGATACAGCTCAAAGGCGTTTGAATTAGATGCCGTGACTATCATCAGACAACATTATCAAATCTACTCGTATGGCTCCTGAAAATGACAACATGATAATGAGAAATACCATTCAGATCCACACCTCTTTATTTGCGCAGCAGAGATGTTTCTATGTCAAAACGGTACCAATTCGGCCCGAGGCAGTGCAGAATACGTCTGATACATTCTGACTCGGTTTGATGGCATCTTATGAGCACATACATTCGCATGTGATATGACAGCATCTCTTCCTTTACGGATAGTCTAATAAATCTTTTTCTCCGAAAAAAGTTGTTATGTCGTGCTTCATTAAATCGAAGATCTATCACATCACGCAATAACTTGAGACATCCTGCTCCATCAGAAAACGGACCTACGCTGCTTGCACTGATGGACATGATTCTATTATTCTATGATTACCATAGTCGATAGTTTTGCTAAAAAACATGAAAAGTTTGCATTAGTGTAAAGGGTGAAGCCATATGTACTGCTCTACATTGACCACAACAACTCATGACAGTACATAACGGATGCCAGGCTCAGTGATTGCACAGGATGTAGAACTGTGTAGATACGCTTGTCTTTACAACATACGAAGTAGCTCAACAGGCTACGCACGATACATACCGCAAGTCTTTTTTGGTCGCTTTGATTGAGCGAAAACACACACCACATCAGCTTTACATAACTAATAAATAATACAAGAACTAATGTGGAATTGGATTACGGGTGCATCCAAACACGACGACAAACGAACACATTCTTTCTTCTCCAACCTATGGACACAGTCAATTCTCGCCTTACCAGCGGACCCAATTCATCACGACGAAGAATTGACACTCGATAAGCTTTCGTATACATACTCTCAATTAAAACACTTTCGCAAAATCCCGAACCATCTGCTTATCGAATCTCTTCGCGCAATCTCTGAGTATCTCGTCTTTGCGGATCAGCACCACAGACTAGAAAACTGCTCCGCTGAAGCGATCAAAGCCGCAGCCTTTTTCGATTTCTTCGGTGAGAAAAACATACTCTCGCTGTTACTCGAAATGGGAAACGCTTCGTTGGATGCTGCAGTTCAAATTCAAATACTTCAGACGCTTTGTATTTGGTTTCAAAATATTGCCACTCGGACTGTATTATTTTATATCTTATCGAACAATTTCGTAAATCGATTATTACAGTGTCCATTTTCCCTTATGACCGACGAAGATGTTCGCGATTGGTACGTCACATTGCTCAAGGCTCTAGCAGCTCGCCTGGACGCGGAGACTGTGCAGTTCTTCTTGGATCAAAGACGACGTGACTTCGCCTTATTCGCGCAAGCGCTCAAGTTTCGACAGAGCTCAGAGAGTATGATACAAACCGCAGTCAAAACGATTCTACTTCAGATCTTGCAGGTGAATGATCCACGGGTCCATCAGTTTTTGCTGCTTTCATCCAGTTTTCAATACTTTGAAGAATTGGTCGATAACCTTATGGAAATGGCGTTGAAGACGCAAGAGCTTTTACATGAACGAGGTACCATTAAGCCGAAGAAAAAGCTTTCACATGGACATCGAAACCACGCTGTGTCGGTAGACCAAAGTCTGGAAGGATATTGCAACGTGTTATATTACCTGCAAGATCTGCTACAGGTGGACGTGCCAGAGCTAGCGTATCGATTGGGAAGCACTATTTACGACCGTCACATCAAAGCCTTCTTGGTTGGCAGCTTGCTTCCAGCATGTCAACCGCCGCCTCAGCGTGTTTGTACGGCTTTGGCAACGTTTCTTCTAGCTCAGCTTCTCCAGATTATCGAGTACGCACCTTTGATCAATGCGACATGCTTTCTGTACGTACGCTCGTTTCAATTACGCATCGTATAGCTAATCGAAAGTGTGATAGATTGTTCTCCATCGAGCCATTGCGTGACTGTTCGTACGCAACAATGACATTTGGCGCAGGAGCTTCCTCGAAACAATCCAACTCGACTCCTCCGACTCGGTCCGAATTTCTCTTCCACAAGCATACATCAAAAGAATGCTCCAAGTCACTCTGTTATTTCGATACACGTTTCGAGTATGGAGAATGGCCCATCGAAGAGATCGTCGGACTTGGAATTTCAGATCAAAACTGTATCCGGGCGTCTATTTTGAAGTTGGTGACTTCAAGTGATCCGCTTCTTTCGTACAACGCGATGCTTTTAGTATGGCACGTTTGCAAGAACATCAGTGTGGATCGCTCACTCCTCAAGGAAGTCAACATCATAGAAGCTCGTAAATCCACTCGTTGCGATTCTGAGATTTCAAACAGCGACCAGCAAGTACGGCAAGAAGTCTCATCAGAGTCGATAATGAGCGATTGCGACGTTGCGTCAGCCGATCGTCAGAGAAGCAGTGTTGTATCCATCTCCAAAGAAGTTGAGAGAAGCTGTCTGATCGATCGTATCTTATCTACACTGAACCCAATCGATTCGCCAGTGAGAAATTTGAAGCTGGCGGTCCATCTTTTGCTTCACACTGTGTCCAGTGAAAGCATTGAGCTCACTCGACCTCTTGACGACGAACAAGCGCACACATTCAGTAAGGTTTTATGTCAAAGTGCTAAGCGCGTCATTTTGTGCGTACATGAAAGCATACCGACATGTGACTGCGTGCAAGTGATTGAGAATGAGATCTCATTATCCAGAGCTCCATCTAACATTTCGTCACGTTTCCTTATTCGTGAGAGAAATCCGGTCGAAACAAATGCAAATGAATGCGATGTAAAGTCAATGCGACGTGCATTGCGAGTATTTCTCACTCTGCGTGAAGCGTATCGACGTTTGTACCCAAAAAGATACGACGATTTGGATCGCATAGTAACATTTCGACATATAAAGACACAGGAGCTACATCAGTGTTTCCAAAAGGGTACACCGATCGAAATGGAAAATTTGGTATCGCTGTCATGTGTGTGGAATAAGAGCGTTTCCGGAGCGTTTATTATCAGTCCCGAAGCAATCATTCTCGCTCAAGGGAGCAGAGAATTGGGATCGACTTCTGTCCGTTTTTTCCTCCAAATTCATACGACAAAGTGCTCGATCGACAAACAGAACGATTGCATTTTGCAGATGATGGAATCCTCTTCGTCAAATATGCATTTTTCCATGCAGTTTGAGAATGCCAGTGACTGCAGCCAAGCATTGGATCATTGGCGCATTTCTAGGGCCGAAGTCAATGGATTTAAAGTGTATCATTTTATACAGTATCTGAATCGTCTTGTTGATATCGATCTCTAAGCATTTATACAATTAATGTGTGAGGTAAAAGAAGATGTAATGAGAAGGGTACAAGCTGATGATATGCAGCTGGCTTTTGTTGGCTGGTTACATGAAGAATCGTACTGATTTTGACGAGCTATCCGCATGATAAGGTGTGAAGTGGCTGGTTTCAGAGTATGAATAGCTACTGGGAACCTTACAGGATGATTTTACGAAGAAGTTTAGGCGGCAAGAATTGCGCCTTAACCCGACAAAGGCCCGTTCAAACTGCTGGAAATATTAGGTCCCACAGGTGATAGGAACCCACAAGTGCTGGACCGAATATAACCGTTGCGTAATTGTTGTGCTGAGTCAAGTAGAAATGACGCACCAGATCGTCGATCGACATCCCTACTCCCTCAACTACCCGTTTTGGCGTAATGGATTGGAGAAAGACACGCTGTAATCGTGGCATTTCCTCACCGGGAAGCCTCATATAGTCAACTCGCCAAATGTCACAGCTAACTCTCACCAGTAATATCATTTGTCGGACGTTATTTTGTATCGGAGTACGCCGGGATGTCTTTCCCCACACACTGTATTATTTTCATGTATCATCTAGAAGAGGGTATGTGATACTAGGAAATTGGATGAATGTGTGGTTGGCACGGGACAACGACGGAAAAGTAAGGTCACCATGTTTCATTATTCATTTACCAGGATGAAAGCCGCACTCCTCCTTGACTTATTCGTATTCCTATGGTATTCTGGGCACTCCGCCAATCTGATATCTTTTGATGTCACCGTTGGTTTACCGTACATCTCTCGATGTCAAGAGTGTCTGTTACACGCAGGCGCAATTCACGTCGAAGAGGAAGAGGTGCCTGTCAACAATCAAAACATATTTACCGCCAGATATTGGGTCATCGGTCTATCAGAGTATTTTCTAACAAATTTCGCCAATTGCTATGGTAGCGAAATCTGTCTCATACTAACAGTCAAAGATTCAAAACGTGCAATTCCCAATGAAGATATAGGCGGGACGCACTCCACTCCCCCAACTACCTATAATTACACATAAAAATTGCACGTGGAACAGCAATTTCTTTTCCTATTCCTCTTTATGCGAGATATGTATGCAGAAATGGAGTGATTCGGGCAAACTATGTAAGCCTTTCTTCAATTGAAAGTGTGCTCATTTTTTGATGGAACGGTGGCGTTTTTCTAGAACGATGCGCTTTTGACGACATCTCATCCTTGAATGAGTTGCATTGGTCATTAGCATAAATGAATGTTGGATAATTGCAAATTTCTGTGTCTTGGCATTTCTCTACACGTTATCATATTGAAATCTGCGATTGCGAACAGGTAGAAGACCATTTCACGGTTTCCTCTGCTGTTCAATTTGATATTGTCCAAAATGATTACTCCAAGTGACAATCTGGTCAGGCATCTCCAGCAATCCTGTAATGAAAGCCTAGATTCAGCAAACCCGACTATTTGATAGCATTGCGAACTCATTCAAGGATGAGATGTCGTCAAAAGCGCATCGTTCTAGAAAAACGCCACCGTTCCATCAAAAAATGAGCACACTTTCAATTGAAGAAAGGCTTTCATATATTCACCCATCGCTTGAATCCCATTTTCAATCCGTAGCTGAAGCTCTTTCTATACAATGTTCAATTTGATATTGTCCAAAATGATTACTCCAAGTGACAATCTGGTCAGGCATCTCCAGCAATCCTGTAATGAAAGCCTAGATTCAGCAAACCCGACTATTTGATAGCATTGCGAACTCATTCAAGGATGAGATGTCGTCAAAAGCGCATCGTTCTAGAAAAACGCCACCGTTCAATCAAAAAATGAGCACACTTTCAATTGAAGAAAGGCTTTCATATATTCACCCATCGCTTAAATCCCATTTTCAATCCGTAGCTGAAGCTCTTTCTATACAATCGCAATGCTATCAAATAGTCGGGTTTGCTGAATCTAGGCTTTCATTACAGGATTGCTGGAGATGCCTGACCAGATTGTCACTTGGAGTAATCATTTTGGACAATATCAAATTGAACAGCAGAGGAAACCGTGAAATGGTCTTCTACCTGTTCGCAATCGCAGATTTCAATATGATAACGTGTGGCTTCGAATGTGGTGAGGTTTCCGAAAGCACTGATTGCAGTTCAGAGAGGGAACGTATAAAGGGCTTAAGTCCTCTGCATAATGTTGTAAACTGGATCGAAGGCGTTGAGGCTGCACAATTCACAAATGACAAGCAATATCGTGGTCCGAACTGCTTTCTGGTATTCAAGACGTACCCCAAGGCATGTGCTTTTTTTAAAAACTCAAATGAAGTCCATCTTTCAGCAATTCGGTTTCTGGTCTCTCTTGATGCAAACCAAAAAGGTCTCAAACGTTTGAAGTGCGCAATCAAATATCTATCACACTGTAAAAGTCTCGATCTTTTACCTAACGCTATCTGCGAGTACGATCATAAAGTTGTCAATTTGGAGCTCTGAAATTCAAAACGTCAACTCTTTCTCCAGTTGTGGTAGCTGTCAAGTGGACTTCACACGCTCCAGACGACGCATCAGAAACTGCGGCATTTCAGAACTGTTTCACCTGTCTCGCGCGCAAGCACAAAGTTGTGCTCGTGTCTATTAAAAAGCGATATCTGTGGCTGGTGCGTTACCAAAAACGTCCCTTAAAATGTGACAGTTGTAATCAAAATTTGGCATTTGGACCGCATTTCCCATATGACCAGTTTTATTCGCAGGTACTGGAATCAGATATGAGTTATGATGTTGAGGATGTATCCAATTATGGCGCCGTAGTTACACGCAACACGAATTCTCGATAGTTTAATACTAATGAAAATGACAGAAAAAACAATCTAGTGTGATCCGTTGCTTTATTTCAACATATGTGCGCGTGTCTTGTACGATGATATAAGTATTGAGATGCAACGAATGATGGTCCAGTTCATAGCGTTACAAATGTGTCACTTGCGCCTCTATTCACATGCATATGCTAGTGTTTGGCAGTTTACTGTACTCTTATGATGATCAAGCGCGAAGCGGGTTGCTAACCGTGCTCTTGTGGCTAGTAAGTCGAGGTAAACATTCCTAGGTGAACATGGATGAATCTAAATCTATTCTTTGCGTATGCATCGCTTCTTATATCTAATCTGCCCTTATCTAATGACAGCATTTCAGGGCACAAAGGCTCCACGACACTTGGTTTAACATTTACTCCAACTTGATGAGAAATCTATTTTGATATAGTGAGATTAGCACACATACTTCGAAGAAAGTTATTCACTCTACTGTAAATTGATTCAGTCAGCATTTCGAATCATGAAAATAGTCCAAGAAGACCTCCTATTCTCTACTACTTCTCAGTTCAATGGCGATATCTTTTTGTGAAGAAGTACCACGAACACATAATTTGTCCTGTGTATTGGTCACCTGCTCTATTTTAGGGTTATTGAACATCATTTAGCAGATTGCAAGGATGTATAACCTCTGATTCATCATGCAATCTTGCACACATCTAGTGAAATCTGCAACATGCCTCGCCTGTTTGCTCGTGTGGTGCGGAACGGTATATAATCAAGAAATCAACACTGATCAACACTGAATATGTATAATACCCTCTCAGCCTCATGGCGAATACCAAGTTATTGCGTAGCTTGTTGCGTCGTTCACTCGATCTACTTTCCAAGGGTATACATCTTTCCTTGTAAAGCCTACCGTACTTAATACAATCCTTTTAAACCAATCTTCTTGCTCCATTCTCACTCCCTCATTGATCTATACATGTAGTTGGCGTATTTTCACCCAATCAAATGCTACATTAGGGAGTCTCATTTTCTAATAATACACTTAAATGGACTTGGACGCTAATGCCGAAGACTTTTTCGCAGCGTTGAATTCAAATGAACCAGCCACATTCCCTGCATTCCCTCCCCACACTCCATCTGCAGCGTCCACTTCACTCATATCTGAGGTTTGTATCGGTTTTTCGTCAATATTTGTATCAGAAAGTAACCTTTCATTTGACTTTGCAGCAGCTCCAAAGTAGAAATCTGACACACCACAAATCCGACACTAAAAATCGACTCAATGTATCCGCAGGCGCTAACCTTGTCGACACGGGCCCATCACTCCCAATGGAAGAGAGGATTGTGAACGTTTTGGTTCCAGAGTTGAAAGTGAGTGATGTGATGATGCTAATTCGTAAAATGAAGCAATCGGGGAAATCAGATGCCGATGAGTTTTCTGAGCTTGACGCCGAACCGAAAACAGGTGTGCTAAAGACCCGAAAACGTCATTTTCCGCGTCGATTGCTCACACATTTGATCGTTAAGCGCCGCGATTTCGTTGTGAAAATTGCGGTAATACCGAGCAAAATAATTTTATTACGGATTACGCTCGAGGCGATACAATATGTAACGGACCGGATGGAAATGGATGTGGTACCGTTGTACAGGATCACATCGTGCACGAAGGTAGTGCGTATCGAAAGTTTGAAGGCGAGGAAGATAAATCGCATCACGGGCCGGCTCCAAACAAATTGTTTTCGACCAGCCACAATCTCCGGACGTTGATTTCACAGGTCTTTTACACACGCAGTTTCATTTGCTATGAATTCTGTAACGAATTTGATCTTTAGGACGGCGAAATGGCTGGTAACTTGAGACGAGCGGCAGAGTTTGTGGAGATGAATCTCAGTCAGATGGGTAAGGATGAACGACGAACTCGTATCGGATACAAGGATCAGGTACATTGCTCTTGTATGGCTAGGAATGCATCAGGGGAATGACGTCCAAGTGTAGATGAAACAAAAGGCCTGTCGACTGATTGACCACACAGTAAGCAATTTAGATCTTCACGAAATAGTTGGAAATCGCGCCAAAAAGATGTTTGCCGAATTTCGAGATGTTCGCGAACATGTGCACCAATTTGAAGCGATGGTAGCCGGCTGTGTCATTGCAGCTTACATGGCCACAGGTCGTGAAATGTATACCGCTCAACATGGCCTTTGCGTGGAAGTGGATCCATTCGGCAATTCTGTTCCTAGCAAACCTATCGATGAGACCAAACTGCATCCATTCACTTGTACACTCTGCGATATGAAGTTTAACGCTCGACGTGGAATGCAATTTCACAAATGCACAGGCCGACCCGATACAGTCAAAGTGGAAAATGGTTCTTTGGAGAATCTGACGCCTTTGGACCTTCCGATGGAACTTCAGCCTATTGCTGTGATGCGTGATGGAAAGAAATGGTTCAAATGTCCAATTTGCGCTCGAATGTATGCCAAGGAAGAAAGCCTCCGCGAGCATATGAGCCGCCATAAGAATCAAAGCCAGAAGCGAAGAGAACACATAGAGACTAGTACTGTAGATCCCACTCGACAGCAGAAACGGACAAAGCTGGCATCAGCCAATCCATCTGTCCAAGTGAATAGAAATGAGCAGGTTATGTTTCGTGGCGCAGGTCGACGTCCATGGATTAAATATTTGCAAGAAGAGAATAATATGAAGCGATTATAGCCAATGGAAAGGTCATCTGATATTTGTATCCAATAGGAAGAGGTGCTTATTGCGTTTTTGTAGCCAATGGCAGATGCTTTAACGATGATAATACCCAATAAACGTAATGCAAAGTTATCGATTGCCTGTGATATCGGTTAATTCCAAGATGTTATCTGTTGTTACTATTTTAACGTGCTCGCCTTTCGCCTTTAATATCGATTCAATATCGGTCGATTCTTCTTCAAACCAGCCCAAGCGATCAGCAATGAGATGCAGATTTTCACAGTGAGGACAGCGTACGAGCACGACGCCGTGAAAGTAGGCGTTTTTGCTAAGCGTTTTGGCAGATCTAGTCTCACACACTAAGTTCAAAAGCGTTAGTCGGAATGCTAAGAACGGCGCTTGATTACCTTTGCATGTATAGAGCATGACGAATTTTTCTCCAGGTGACGAGACGCCAGGAATGGCAGTATTCTGATCAGTTTCACGTACAGGAGTAGATGTATCTTTGGCGCTAAAGCATCGACTACCGAGCTGCCGTTTTGTTTTGAATGATGCACATAGTGTTGAATACAGCGAAAAGCGGCTTTGAAAAAGAAGTTGCTGCACGTTTCGACGGTTTGATTGTAGTCGTTTGGATGCAGCGAGCAAAAGAGGTCGTCTGTACATCGTCTACTCTGCTGATTGGCAACGAGCAAGAAATTGTATATTTATAGTACGTTGAGCATTCTTTTGTAAGCGAATGCAATAGATTAGATCAGGATTGTAATATCAGAAGATTACAGTGCTAGACAACTATTTATGCAAAAGGATAGTGCTAGCAGATATTGGTCATAAATACAAAGAATGAAGCATGTACTGCCTACAGATAGAAATCTATTTGCTAAAAGCATTCTTTTACTACGGCAATATAACCAATAGCTATATACTTTTACATCCTGGATGACGTAGTCCACATCCTTTTACCAATGACACATCCAATTGCAACAGCAGCGACAATTAGCGGTACAAATCGTCCTTCCGGGCTGCCAGCTGCGATAACCGCAAAACTCTGCATTCGTCTAAGCACTGACCGGAACTTGGAAGGGATACCATTATGCTCGGATGACGAAGTCTTCTCGATATACTGTTTGACAGCTTGACAGGAATTCTCCAACACCGTCATAGAAGTCGGTAATCTCTCTAAGCGTTCCAGTATTGGATGTTGTTCGACCGCTGCCTCACTCAACTGTAATGCATCACAAACAGTGGGAAGGAATTTTCCATAATGAGCAGTGCCCACAATAATAACAGCCGATGATCCAGAGGTCCCGGCATCGATCCCCTGCAAGTGCAATTCAGCGGCATTGACGGCAACCGCAGTATGTGGGTCAAAAATATACGAGTGCTTTTTGTGGTAATGCGCAATGGTTTCGCGCACAGTGCTTTCCATTACCGTGTACGCTTTCATCTCACGCTGTGCCCGGTCCAAAAGCGGTCCAGTCACCGTTAATTGGCCGGTTTCTTCGAAATGATTCATCCATTGAGTGAGTATGGTGGCATCTTCGTCGCATAAAGCGAATAAATACCGTTCGAAATTGCTAGAGACGCAGATATCCATAGAAGGTGTATTGGTGTGGATGATTGGATATCGGTGATATTTTCCGTCTCTGAAGAATCGATACAAAATATCATTCTCATTGGTGGCGACAATCAACTCGATGGGAAGACCGAGTTTACGGGCGTAAAACCCCGCCAATATATCACCAAAGTTGCCCGTCGGTACAGAGAACGCTACATGCGCAATGCCTTCTTTCTTCATCTGAAGGTACGCATACACGTAATACACAATCTGAGCCAGAATCCGAGCCCAATTGATCGAGTTGACAGCTCCCAAATGATACTTGTCTTTGAATATTGGATCTGCAAAAAGCTTCTTCACAATCGATTGACAGTCATCGAATGTTCCCTGAACGGCGATGTTGTGAATATTTTCGTCCAATACGGTGGTCATTTGACGCTCCTGGATAGCACTCACGCGACCTTGGGGGAACATTATGAAGGCCTGAATGTTCTCCTTTCCACGTACGCTGTGAATCGCTGAGCTTCCTGTATCACCGGACGTTGCCCCGACCACTGTGACAGTATACGGCTGCTGACCTGTCTTTCTCAAAATCTCATTTTTACGCATCAGAAAGTATTCAAAGAGCTTGCCGAGGAATTGTAATGCAATATCTTTGAAGGCAAAAGTTGGGCCGTGAAAGAGCTCCAACACGTACAAATGAGAGGTTATTTGCTTGATCGGCGTGATCTCTGACTCACGGAATGTGACACTGTTATAGCTTTGATCAATTATAGTTTGTAGATCAGTTTTTGGTATCTCTTGAGGGTCAATGAAAAGCCTCATGACTTTGTATGCGATTTCTCGATATGAATCTTGCGTCCAAGAGCTGAGAGCATCAACAGGTAAGGAGGGGAAATCATGCTTCTCGGGGACGAGCAATCCTCGGTCTGCGGCCAGACCTGTGAGAACAGCTTCTTCAAAGGATAACCCGCGAACCTCTCCGCGTGTGCTTTTGTATCGAACCATTCTATTCGTACTTTTAAGAAAGTGTACGGTTCCGTCGTACATAAGCGGAATATTAGGGTGCACGACAGGAAGAACTACGAAAATGGGCTCCATATCACCTCCTGGCCATAACCACATCAATGGGATGCCATCTATGCCCATGTCTACTACTCGACGTGTACACCATTGCAGAAGTCATGACAAAGCGTCTCAATCTCCTTCCATCCATATAGAAGTACCGTAATCCATCGAATAAAGCTCGTATCTAAATGTTGCTCAAGATGATCACTATTTCGTGCTTGAAAGCATGCTTGTCGTGGACCCGAAAGACCCGTTCGGCTCTAAATTAAGACCACCACAAAGGCACCCACGATTCCACGCGCATTCCAATGCCGAACGCACGTCCATTGCCACCAATACGAGAAACAATCGCTGATTTCGTGAATCGCAATATAACCGCTGTACCCGAACAAGTGTGGGCACATCACACGTTACTCCATCTAAAGTTTGCACATAATCGCATCGCACGATTTCCCGGCGGTATTATCGCAAAAGAGTTACAACGCTTACAAATAATTGAATTGCAAGACAATTCACTTTTCGTGCTCGAAGATTTAATTCCACTTGCTGCTTTACCGCATTTATGGAAAATTGATTTGCGTGAGAATCCCTTACGCTTACTTTCCAATCGCATTTACCTGCTGGAGCGATTCTTCCAAACAGTGAGGAAGGCCTCTGTGCAAGTAACTGCGCAAGTCGCTGTCATTGTGCCCGAAACGATCGATAGAGTGACAGCATACCGCCGCCTGCTGCCGCGATGCTGCGGGTTCCCGATGCTTCAGTTCCTCAATGAGTCTTGGATCACCGATATGGAAATTGAGGCTGTGGAGCTGGAGCTCGGGTGGAAATTTGAGTACCGGAGCTTGCAGAAAGTGAAGAAAATCCGAAAACAAAATAAACTCTCCGCTTCTGATACGTTTCGAGCGCGCATGCAACGACAAAATGCTCCTTTACGCGTTTCGGAAGAGACTGCAGCGTTTACGTTTAATAGAAAGCGTCAAAGTGCGATTCCATCGACTCGAACCATTGAGAGATGTCAATTTGATTGCTCGAGCGGTTCCGAACTCACGCAATTGAATGCCTTGGAAGGTGTCAAAGTTCCTCAGACAGAGCTTTTCGATACCGAAAGTGCTGACGAAATACTTTCAAGTCTACTGAAACCGTTGGCAACGTGTCCGATTTTTTCAGAGAAGCAAGTCGATGTCGGGGACGCTTCTCCTTCAGAGCCATCTGCGAATCTCCTTTCAGGCTTAACGTGTGAAGAGGTCAATTACGTCCGTCTTCAGAGTCGCGTGTACGTTGGTGAGAATCAAGAGAATAAGTCGACTTCATTTGATAAAGAGAACGCCTATCTCCGTGGAAGCATCCTTTTGGACGCGGTGGCGCAAATGGAGAAATCATTGCGTCTTATCAAATACGCCAACGAACGATTATCACCCAACAAAGTTCCACTTTCTTTGACGCCTTCCCGTGTCCGACTTGACCGAAAATCGCATCGAATAAGACGCAATCGCGAGACTTCATTTGCGGTTTTGGACACGGAATTGGATCACCTGTTAGGAAATTTGAAAGTGGCCAACGCCACAGACGTTCGAAATATCCAAACCGTTCAAAATGTACACCACGAGAAAATTCTCATCCAAAGTTTTATTGAGAATGAGAGAAGAGTTGTTGCAGAAGAACGATTGGCACAAGAACTTGAGCAACATCGCCATCGACTGAGTATGATTGCGTTGAAGAAATGGCCGCTTTCTGATGTTGTTGGGTCAAAGCGAGTGGTGTCGTTTGCGTCGCCGTGGCAGGAAAGAGACTACAAGGCAAAGAACTGTGATCTGACTTGCGTACGTGTGGGTCAAGTGGAAATGTTGGAAGATGCGGAAAATGATACTTTGACACATGTCAACTCGCAGCAATTAATGGTACGGACGGCAGAAATTCGAATGAATGCAAAAGAGAACCTTTTGGAATTGGAGAGATTTTGGAGAGGGTTTCAGCTTCAGGAAAGTGAGTGGGAAACAAAAAGGCAACAGGATCCGATTTCGCGGATTCGTCGACGGCTTCAAAGACGCTATAACGTGCAGGGATAGTGCGGGTGTCCAGTGGGTGTGCATTCGGAAGGAGCAATGGATTTGTGGTGGTTTCTCTACTGCGGAGGGGTTCAAGTACAGGTTCGATGCATCGGCAAATATCATTCGGTTTGGATCGCGTTCGAAGGTGTACTATGAGCACAGGCTCGCGATGAATTCCAAGGAATGTTGGCAACCTGCTCAATCCATCATTTTCGATAATCAGCGCGTCCATTTCGTGCATGTTCTGTGGTCAAAGCCTATCACTGATACCCATATCTCGACACCGAATGAGTACAAAATGATTAGTGACAGGAGCTCACATTCAGTTTCGTGCCTTAATGTTGGTTCTTCGAGGACGGTCAAGTGTGAAATAACAAGTCAATGCGTTCGAATGTTGTGATTTGGATTGAACAGAGGTGTTTCGAGAGGTCCGTTTTCTAATGTGATCGATAGGCTTGCATGCAATGCGCAAGTGCTGCATTTGGATGAGATCGAGATTTCCGCGGGAATGAATGGAGATTTTAGAGTATCGATGAGTAAAAATCGACGGGTAGACATCGTGGGATGATGAGTGGTCGAGATACGTGTAAAGATTGTAAATCCGCACTACAAGGTAAAAGGTGTTTTGTATAGACGACTAGGTAAAATGAAAAATGAAAAATGAAAAATGCAAAATACGTCCAGATCCGAGGGAAGTTGCGATTACCGCTTTTAGCAACTACATACGGCTAGCACAAACCAATACATCGCGTCGCTGTCATCCAAACGTTTATAAACACGGTTGCCACAGTATATTGATTTTCGTGCGCAGTAAAGAATTCTACCACGTGATCTTTTTGGAAAGAAACGTCGGATCAACAGCGTTATGGTCGGATTGACAGCCTTAAAGTTTCTCATCTTTATATTGATGATGTCCATTAATCTATGATATAAAGGAATACCTTGATGACCTTTCAGTTGCTCAATAACTGATTTTACTTCATCCTTGTCGCCAGGATGCACATGACATCTGAGGGATTCACAGTAACCCTCTGGCGCTTCAAGTGGGCTCTGAAAATTCTTCTGCGTTGTCAGTGTGGAGAAAATGACCAAGAGTACAGTAGTTGATATAGTTTTGATCATTTGAACTGGTGTGAGCCTATTAAAATCGCAAAGTGAGCATATATTACGTCTTCGCTGTGGATCTGAAAACGACAGCGCTACGTATAGGATGCGTGTGCACCGGTTCTCCTTCCTCTGCCCATATTCCGTGTAACGTAACGTAATTGATCTTTTCAGCATGAAACCCAACCATCTTCTTTCACTGAGGCATCTGATTCCCATTTCACATAAGAAGCATTACATATGCAGGCAATTGTTTTACTCACTCCCTTTTCGGTTAAATTCACTCCCTTTCAAGTCACGTGACCCACATTATTATACATTCAAACAAGGTTTGAGCGCTCTAGATGAAATTTGAAAAGTATAATGTATCAAGAGTAGGAGGTCTTTAGTTCACTTTACTGGCTGATCTAAGCCTTCTCGTACTGGACGCCCACAGCCAGGGGTGCCGTGCCCATATCAGTCGGTTAAGCACTTGAGCGCACGGACCCCCTGCCGGAGGTCGTTAGTTCCATCCCCGGCAGTGTGGGCAGCGGTTTGAGCCTACCCAAGCAATAAGCTTGGAAAATATCTGCCTGCCTAGATTTGAAGTTAGACTTAAGTGATATTCACACGGTCAGGGGCTCATGATAAGATAAGGAAGGTAGTTACACAACCAGATAAACAGTGTAATGAGATCCTCGACAAAGTAGCATTGTTACTTCGAGAACAAGTATTGGACAATTTGAATACCTCATTCCAAAGTTTTTATGTGACGACTTCTTAGACGCTATAATTATCCAACGAACTGAAGCTAGATATTAAGTCTGTTTGTTCGCTCAGCAGTTGCGTGTCGTGGCCACAAGCTACATATATCCATAATTGATGTGTCACTTTCAGGAAAGCATTGTTCTTATCGCTAGGTAAGATCAGCAATAAAAGCGTTCTATTTGTCTTAACGCTCGTTTGTCAGATACGCGTAGGCAATCAATACATAGCGACATATCGAGCAACCACATTTCGCAATGCGTTCTCAATGAACGTTTTCCTGATCAACATGGCCAAGTACATTGTTCTATATAACCATCGAGGATTTCGCCTCTTTTGTTTCAGAACATTTCACACGTCCGTCAATCGTTCAATAAAGCAGGAATGTACATGACGAATAAACAAAGCAAGTTTTGCATGAAACTTGCTTCTTCACCGCACCCTAATGTTGCTGGACTTTCATTTAGGATAGCTCTCGTCCGTACCGCTTGGGATTGATGAGTATCCGAATTAGCGAAACAAAAGTGCGCAGATAGACACCGATCAGGTTGCTTCTCGATAGCAGGCGTACTTTCTCATTTACTTTGAAAGCAAGGGAGGTACTTGCTACCTTCTCGAGAACTTGTTAGAGTACTATCTGTTTGGCATTCCGAGCCTGATCTACTTTCCGTTATCAGTAAACGACTACATGTTTCTAACAGCAACAGAACGATCAAAGGAAGGGGAGGACTTGTGCCGCCAAGGAGAGCCATCATCGCTTCTTGCACTCACGATCAGTACAAAAAAGGTACAAAGCGTGCGACTTGAGAGTTTCCGAGAATTAAAAAAATCGTAAGCATATGCATGCATCATAGATGCGCGATTGAATCTCAACTTTTGATAGTCTGGAAAGATAGAACCATAAACGAGGATGAAGATTGCTCCCACTGGAATGATTCAAAAGATAATAAACGGATATTGAATAAGGAAAAGAAATACCCATCCATTTATCATTCGACAGAGCGCGTCGTCAGCTGAAATTCAATAGGTCACTTATTCAATAACAAAGCTATTCACCGGAGGAATAGGAACAAAAAAACATAGACGAGCATCTACAACAAGCATAAGTGTTGATGTGCGCCAGAGGATGATGAAGTGCGTCAATCACGTGCAGAGAAGTCATAAATTCGGTAAAGAGTTGGTAAAGGTTTTTTTATATGGATGATTACAGAAAAGAAAGGGATGCAGCATACATTCTTTGTATACGAAGTCCGCATTAGTTATAATACTTACTGCAATTGGATAGGATAAAAAAGGCCACTTTCAACATTCCTTCTTTGTAATCTTTGAGATATTTAGACGAACGACATGGATTCGCTTCCATGAATGCCAGGACACTTTCCATACCCGCACTAGCACCGAAATAGTGCGGAATTATGAGCTTCGTCAAGTCATTGCCAAGTGCGTTGAATTTAGCAAGGAACCCTTCGGCGAGAGCCCGAAGACGTTCTGTGCAGGTGCCAATATCGGTTTGAGATTGTTTTTTCGAATTACAAGAATCAAAATTTTTGAATATAAAAAGCTTCAAATCATCCAGTTTTATCATACGGAGATCCCATTTATAATCAACACAGGATAATTTCATTGAATGAGCACTGGATGATCCAGCTCCCACCCCAGCATCCGCTGAAATGACAGTGAGGAAGACTACGTTAATCAGTAATATACTGATCATTTGAGGTGTTTGAGGGCCTTGCAAAATTGTAAAGTGAGCTTATGCTCAAACGAATGCTCCAGCGCAGGTTAAGATCAAACTAATCAGACCAGGCTTTGCCTCAAGTAATCCCCGCTGACTTTATTGTGCAATTTTGTTTCTTCATGCACATGTCGGACGAAAGGCAATGAGTAATGTTCTCACTAGTCGCGATTATGCAATGTAAGAATCTTATGGCGCCGAGAAATCTGGCCACTAATTACCTGCCTCACATGATAGTCTTTTTCTACGTAACGCCATATCGATTTACAGAGTACGTTGCTACACATGGAGTAACGGATTGGACCGCAGTTGACGTTCGAACAGTGATTATACGAATTTGCGGTCTAGATCTATGCGTACTAGATATTGGTCCTATACTCACAATAAGTAGGAGATAAGTATACTATAGCCAAAAGTATGGCGGAATGAGCAGTAAAACGACTCTAGTGTTCGTTACTGTACTAAACATAATACATTGTTTAATCCGATATAAGTGAACTCCGTACGCAAGGATGTACAGTTGACAGTGAACACATAATTCCAAATTCCGAAGAAGACATGTGTTTGCGGTGGCATATAGGTTTCAAATTCTCTACACACATGTTTTCGTAGTCTTAACATTACTTAAATGAATGGTGTGATTCTTCGGCCTAATTTCATTTGAGGGACAGCTGTTTGCATTCACATACGAACTGTGATTTCTCCATTTACAAACAGTCATCACGAAGAATATGATTCCTCGTACTCGCCGGCTGGCTTTGACACGGAATTGACAGTGCCACGCGACACGCTATATCCAGCTAGGTAATTGGTACATATGATCCTCAGTAAGAAGAAACAGAAATGGACACGTATGTGCCGACCAGTTGTCTGTAGAAAAAGTCGTCAAACTGCAATATAGTCATGCAAGGCGCCACTACAAGTTGTTACACGCTGGTGATGTGCCTTTGATCAATCTGAAAGACAAGAAAGTCTGTACTGGGGTAATAAAGTCAACAGATATCGAATTGCGGACATATCAAAATGCGCCTTCTTTGAGTATCAGACTGTGTGCATACCAAAATCAGTCGCCAGATAACACGTATATGTCAGCGATTTGAAAATAAGCAATCGGTATACATATAAATCATACTGGGTCGCATTAGTTCTCCTTCGCACAATGGAATTATTAGAGCTGGAAGAACTTTTAGCAGGCATGACTGCGATTATGAGAGTTGCGGTGTCTGATTGTAAATCGCTTTCAATGGCCCTAATAGTGGGGGCCAAGGACTGATTAGAATTGCTTATGAAGGATCCAATCGCTTCTATAGAATCAATGTCGACTTAAGAGCACGCTGAGGAACCTTCAAGTGACAATTGCTCGAGCTACTACATAGGTTATCATAAATTGGGTGCGGACAAGTGACAAAGTGGCTCAGAGGAACACGTGTTAGTGATTAATAAGATAGTCTGTGTTCAGATGACATCAGACGATACGATCATGCAGAATTGGGTGTTCTTGAGCTTCATGAGACTTGCATCCAAGCCTTCGAATCATTTCAGAAATTCTCATGGGCAATTATCGCACCTCAGTAATGATGCTGTAAGCCTTATGTCACATTTCATGTCGTACGACCCAGATTACAATCACAATTACATTTAAAATTACGACGACGATGATGATGGTGATGATGGATACATCAAAGACGAGGAGAATTTACTGATCAATAGTTTTGTGAAAATGATGATACTAGCTAAAGTTATTCGAGAAAATGTTCGTATATCGAGTGCTGCGGTTAACGCGACTTGAGTCGATTCTGAGCACCACAATACATGTGATGAAAAATGCCAAGGATCGTGAAAATAAGCAACGATGTATTGGGAGCTGTTTTGCAAGTCATCATCGTCTGTCAACCCATTCCCATCGCAACATGGAAGTCTTCAATGCATTTCGTCAACATATACACAATTATCAGCTATTCAGCCCGTAACCTTACTGAAACATACCAATGACGCCGTCCGCGTGGACGTTATAAGACGTTATAAACATGAGAAAGCGCCTGCGGGTTACGACAGTGTAATGGTCGCTTTGAATGTTGGAACGCGGGTTACAAACGCGATACATTTCTTAAGAAAATGAACGGTAACAATAGTGACGGAAATAAATGCTATTTGCCTTAGATGTGATCACACCTGAATAATAATTCGAGCCATAATGCAGACCATTTCGAACTCTTGGAAGCCACTAATTTGATTTATTGCAGAAAGTGTCCGTGTAGACTGACGTAAAGCTGATGGTCATCCTCATACCATCTAGAAAGCAGCAGTCATTAAAATGGTTCGCGTACTCCTAACGCACGGTTCGACCTCCAGCTGCTCGAGTAATGATTGTACCATCGTAGTACGGTCGAGATGTTGAAGCAACGTCAGAGGAAAAATAGCGCGCCTAACAATGCAATATATTATGGTGAGGTGAAATAAAATATTTCATCTATCAGGGAATCTTGCAAATTACACAATTGATTATATATATATGTGATGCGCGATGCAGGCGCTTTGATTACTTTTGTGAAATTTCTACTACTTCAAAATCGAGAGAAATGACGTTGGAGTGCCGGCGATGTCGATAGCAGAACGGTAATTCAGGCATTGCATCTTCCAATTTCCGAGTAAGCCAAACTATAGCGATTTCGTGCAAAGTCCATTGCGCTAAAACTTTTGTTTCGGGCTTCACACACACTTGCTTGAAACAGCTTTGCATTCGAGGCGACTGTAAGAAGTATGCTGTGAACAGAGCACCACACTATCTATACGGTATGCATGAAACTAAAGGAGTGTCGTTTAGTTTGCATTCAATTGCGTTATTTATCATAGTTTTCGTGTAAGTCATTATTTTCACACATCAACTCTCCGATTACAAAATGGATAATGCATTCCACGATGCATTTCCTGGTGCAGTCGTTGAGCATACATACCATGGTTTCTGGAACGGTAGAACACCGCACAAAGTGAGTCCTCAAATTTAGGTAGCTTGGAGCAGAATTCAGGCGTGCTCGTTGTGTTATCGTTACTTCTACGGCCAAGCCGCTTGTAGAGTCAGCGTTGGTTCCATGTAGCAGCTCAAAAGTTCTCGAGCGATGTTATTCTATTGAACTCGTCTTCTCGACCTTAGTATTCGTGTTTGAAGATGTTGAAAACGGATCTTACGGCAACATAGTGAGTTTGAAAAGACCGCAGCAAGAAGCTTTCCCGAAACTGATATCCCCAAGATATCGAGATGTCAACTATGCCGTTTTAAGACTCGATGGTATAGAGCCCTTCTGCGTAGCGAATTAGTTGCGATGCTTTTCCTATCAGTTCCATGCAAGAAATAGCTTTGAACAGGATTTTCAGGGAAAGTGAGATAAGTCGCCGTAGAAGGAATTTACTTTTTATCTCCGATACGAAACGACACGGAATACATAAAAGTGTAGATCTCATTTGATTCTTCCAGAAACGTTCATTGATATTTTTTCTTGCATCCCGTATTCTAAAATGCTTCTGTAATAGGAATGATGAAGCGTCAATAGAAAATGACGGCGTGGGTCAGATTTCACGCAAGCAATGTTCAGCGACAGTATAAACAGGCAGTTATCCCGTTACTTGGTATCGATCATAGTGCAAACATCTACGGTAGAGCATTGTACATTTTACCGAAGGTGAAATTGAATGACGCGTTCGTGCAAAAAGTAAATATACGGCGAAGAGAACTTCTAAAGATCAGTCGCGGTATAGCAATCTATTTCAAAGTGTTATATACTCCAAGTCAAATAATGACCGCAAGCACAGTATTCTGTGACGCTGATACATAATATGGCAGCAAGGAGATAGTATCGGAACGAAAGCTCTTCTCTTCATCTCGAGGATACTAGCAGCACATGAGATGTATACCCTGGAGTTTAATCACGAGGTGGACTGTGGAGACAGGTGTCTCGATCTCTCTCAACTGTTTGAGCGTGGCGATGTAACGCGGAGGCAAGACGATAGTGCTAAGATATTTTATAATCTTTGGACGGTGATAATTTTGCTCCTCCAGTAAATTAATTGGGATGTCGCTCTTCCTATTACAGAGCCCCAGGGACTTAATCCCTGACAGGCGATGCATTATAGATTTTTAGTACGATGAGTCAGCGCGCACATTTGTAGTGATACAGAGCAAATGCAAACATATCGGTAGACGACACAAACTAATGCATGAAAACCATTTCCCTTAATAGCGACGACATACTCATCTCGTACCTGCGGAGCATGATAATCAGGGAAATGCTACATATGACGTAGCGTGAACACTCGGGAAGCGAACTCGATGATATAATGTTATGATGCAGCCGCCACGCGTAAGTCAATCCATCAAACATGAAGAGAAGAAGCAATTTGAGTCGCCAAGTAACTGATTGGAAGAAACGGTCTCCTTCACGTTGCATGTGTTTCGACAAACCAGAAGAAGAAAGATGATAAAGCAGTCGCAGGCGTTGCTCAGCGTGTACGTCGTAATAATGAGCAAGTCCTCGTCGAATGAGCAATCAGTATTCAGTATTACGTACAACAACCCAGAACTGACGAAGCGGGCGAGCGGCATCTCTTCTCTTCTCCGCAATGTCTTCTTAGCCATAAGTATTAAGAATACACCCAATATATAAATCTACGACATCGCCATCCGCTTGGTTGCATGAGTAAGGAATCCTGCTAGCCTACACTGCATACCAAGCTCAGCCTCAGCTATCACGCCTTGGTGTGCCTCGTGGATAAATGCTGTCTCAATAGCAAGACACGTTTTAACCTAAATAAATAAGGCATCTTAAGCACTACAAATGGATTTCAGGCGCTACATACTCATAGAACTTGTGCGCGAGCTCTCTCTCCATAACCTATATCTCTCTGTTGCTCTAATCGTCCAGCTACGTCTTGGGTCCTTTTGTAATTATACCTTTAGGTGTTACAGAAGGTCTCCCACCACTTTTTTTACCTTCAATACCACCGTGTGGATGATCTACAGGTTCTTCTCCCTATCATTCATGCAAAACGTGTTGGACACAAAATATTCGATTATTTAACTCATCTATCTATCGGTTTGGTTTATGCAGAAGAACACTGTACCTTACAACGAACGCACCTGATCGAGTAAATGTCTGAGATTTGAGTTCAGTTTTGAAAATAATTAATAAGGGCGCTGATATCTTGATCCTGCTGCTCGAGATTATCACAGCCAATCTGAATCTGAAGACTCTCATTATGACACGCATTTATGAAGAAAGATGTTCATCCAAACGGTAATACTTGCACGCCAAAATCAGCGTATAACACGAGAAGTCGTTACTATTCTTCCATGCAGCAATGTACACAAAAATCAATTTGTCTGATTTCGTTTCGTCACACAATATTCCGCGCAAGAGGCACCTTATTTACAATCTCGTAAATCGCAGCTTGTTATTCCTCCCCAAAAGGTCCAACGATATAATTCAGCTCGAAGCGGTATTTTGGCTAGAAAACGTTCGCTTTCCTTCTACGCAAATGAGCTCGTAGCGGAAGCTACGTTAAGCAGGCTGGGTGACATATTAGCTTTTGTGCAGCAATCCAATGTGTTACTACACTTTTTCCATTATTTTGCGCGATTTGACGACGCCTGAAGAAGTTGGACTTGTAAAGAACGAGCTAAGAAAGATTGAAGTGTGCTCTCGAGTTTAGTATAAACTTACGTGCTATTAAAGCACTAAGCTCTCGGAATATCGACACCATTTTTTATTTCGTCGATTATTATCTCTACATCGAGGACAGAAAGAACACGGTAATCATCTACTTGGTTCCCTTCGATGAACCAATGTCGGCTCGTCGTGTGCAGAGAACCTTTCACCTTCATAGATGAGAACAGATCTTGAAGTATCCATTTCTGTCCACATAGTAGGGCGTAATACTTCTACCAAAATGGCATCGAAGATGAAAAATAAATTGCACAAACGACAGAGGGATAGCCTTCTGCAAGACATGGGAAGATGGCGGGCCCGCCTGGGATTCCGTCATTATCCCGTACATAAAAAAAACATTTTCGAGGACCCGAAGGGACACATCAGTGCTTATGCACCCCTCTGACAGTCTAGGCCTCAAAGCAAACTCAGGGACACGGTTGTCGAGTATATCTAGTGAGAAAACATCTTTGCAATTTAACCACATTAGGTTTACGTTGTGCACATATAATTTCTCTTAATCCAGCTATCATTTTACGTTATTCTACATCCAGGACGCTTTCCGCATGTTCCAGGCGCAAAATCAGTGTCTAATCTTAATAGCCGCCTGGTAAGCTGCATGAGTTTTTATAAAATAACGTCTTCCGTGCCGTCAGACAGCGTCTCGAGAGGTCCGCTTCCATGCGTGATCGATAGGCTTGCAGGTTTTGTGCAAGTTCTGCACTTCTTGAATGGAATCCAGATTTCTGCGGGGAAGCAAGATTGATAATTACGAGTATAGATGGGCACAATATAAGGATAGAAGGCGTGCGACGATGAGTGCTCGGGCCGTGTAAGATAAAAAACACGCATTGGAAGGGTGAAAAGTGTTTACTTCAGACTACCAGGAAAAATGAATTATCCAAAATACGTCTGAGCAGAGGGAAGTTGCGATTTTCACATCGGAACGGGGCAACTACATTTGGATAGCACATACCAGTACGACAAGTGGCTCTGACTTAGGTGATGACCAATATCGATGCCACAGTAACCTGGAGATCGTGCACAGATCAAAATGTCAGCAGTGTTTGCTCCTCGGAGGTATTTTTTGAGGAGTTCCGTGTATCTCGGGTTGCGAACTTTGAACTGCGCGATTTTCGTTTCGATGATTTTCAGTACTTCCGTTTTTTGAGAACGACTTGCAGCGTGCTTCCATTTGTCTATAAGTAAATTTATCACACCATTATCGTCAGGTCGACGTTGACATGTGGTGTCGCAGGTATTCTTAGGAAACGCTGGCGCTCCACGTGAAAGCTGAACATTCTTCTGCGCTGTCAGAGTGGATAAATTGACCAGGAGTACAGTAAGTGACATAGCTCTGATCATTAGCATTGTTGTGAACCTTGTAGAATTGCAAAGTGAACAGATAATACGTCTCAATTGTAAATCAACAATCAAAAGTGCTGCGTATAGGATACATGTGGACGCTTTCTTCCCACTCTTTCTCTTCGTAACGTACCTTTCAAACGTGCGTTGGTAATTTTCTCGGGTATGGAACCTAACCATCCTCTGCCACCTGTTGCATCTCATTCCCGTATCACATGATACTCCTTGTATATGTATGACGCATTGATTTATTGAATGCGTTCCGATAATATAAGAATCCCTAAAATCTGCAGACTCACATTGAATTCTCTTGGATGAATAAACTAAGCTTGATAATCGATCAGCTTGATGTTGGATGAGTCAAAAACCTGTTTTTCTTATTAGCCGTATTGTGACTTTCGTAATCCCAACGATGGATATGACGATATCGTCAAGGTGAAGGTATACCGGATTGAGCAGCCAAAACATGGCTTTTATGCGTTACATACCATATATTGCTCTATTCCATATTGATTGATGGTTCCTATGAGTGCTACCAAGTTGTTCACCTAACACACACATCATTCGAAATTCCGAAGAATACATGTGTTCAAGTTTCTGTAAACCTGCATTCGTAGGTGTATCTATAATCACGTGTAAGAAATGAGTATTCAGTGAGAACATCCTTCTTGACTGTCGTCTTTGAGGAACATCTGTTTGCAATAAATTTCCATACAAACTGAGAATATGGCTTTCCACAAATTCTCACGAATAAATGACCGCGTCTGAGCTTCGGGTAATTTTGGATACGATTCTACAGCGCCACGTAGCTCCAGTTTTTTCAACTTGGTGATTGTCACATTCGATCTCCATTTGAGCATGCATTGATACATCTTATAGACAGCGTATGTCAAATTTGCTAGCTGCATTATACAAGATAGCTAGAAAATGGCGCTACGGTTTGCATACTACTCTCTCCACATATTCTTATATTGTTTTTTGTAAGAGGTCTGGATGCTCCAATCTGCGTTGTTCTTGTGCTTTTCCATTATATCCTCTTTGATAGCGACAACAAATTTTTGGACGAGCGATTCGTATTCCCACAATCTTACTTTTTCGTTTCCTGTAATTGATTCACTAAGATAGACTTATTTCCAAATCGCTTTTGCTCTCCCATACCTCTGATTCTCATCCCAGGAAATGTCTTGTACACATGTGCACTTTGGCCTTCAATGTCATATTTGCGGCAAAGTAATTCTCGATTGTACAATTCGAATTGCATACTGGGAAAAACACGTTAATACCAAATGCTCCCTGCTGCAGGAACTTTTTCCACATACTTTGAAATGTTCAGTACGCATGAGCAAGCCGACGGAATTCGATACTTGCGAGATATCCTTCAAAACGATCCGAAAATTCGTATCGCATCTTGTATGTCGTTCGGATGTTGTAAATGTCTTCCTTGAGTCGTATGGGTGTACATGATCCCAGATTATCGTGTTAATACGCCTCGATCGCGCGGATCGGCTTCATTGCAGCTTGAAAATATTGAATCGTGCTATCGATATATTATAAAGACGTTGATTCAGTTATAGCGTAACAATATTGGCGTACGTTTGATGACTCCTATCTTAGCATAAGACGTATGGATCAGTGATGAAAAAGAAAGTATGGGGCATGGATACCTAAGCCCTGCAGCGAATGAACTGGATAGCAGATATAATCAGTTTCTTTTCAGAAACATGCCTATTAATCTTACAATTAAAATCTTCACAATAGGAAGAACGTTCAGCATGAATTATTGCGATCGTGGGGCTTTAATTGTGAAATAAAAGCTCCGATGCGAATTTATTGTTCTTGTGAATCAAAAGAAGAATAGAACTGCTTAGGAGGATTCAAAGCGTTTTGATTGCGTTGATGTAGAATGGGAGGAGGTTCAGGATCAGTCAAACGATAACTTTTTCGTTTACGACAGGGATGGCATCACGGTATGAATGCGAATGGATCGATGCTTCAGGGAAGACTTGTGACTGATTGCTTCTCTTACTTGATGGGAAAGACATCGCCGCTTTAATTGACAGAAATTGTACATGGCATCTGAAAGATGCGAAGGTCAGTCCGGTTTATGACAGCACCTCGAATAGGAGTGCATTCAGAAGTACTGAAGTGCAGGTCTATGATATCAAAATTGGCGATAGTGTCCGAGCGGACTGGCGTTAAGACTGACCAATTCGTGACACAAAGAATAGCAGTAGTTTCAAGATGATTTGTGTATTGTTATCACGTGGTTTGAAATTGTGCTGCTGGAAGAATCATCGGAATATGGTGAAGATTTCGCAGCAACGTCTGGCAAGAGTAGCGCGAAAAAGATGACGGGTTGGTATAGTGAGATGGAATGGAATACTTACATCTCTCCTACACACCTTCGAATCACCCGATGTACCAGTTTTCTCTGGATGCGTCATTCGTGCGCTTTTGTAACATTTGTGAACTTCGTACGATTACGGATTCATGGTAAATGACGTTCGAGTGCAGGCGTTTTGTTAACTCAAACATTGCATACATCGTTTTTGGTCACATAATCCCTTCAGGTAGTAAGATACATGTTTCTCGAAATAGAAATTAGATACTGCTTGTTTGCGTTGTTTCGTTTCATGATGGATTACCCGAGTTCGTTCTTATCTGAAAAATTCAGTCCGATCAAATTAATAATGCGGCTGTTAGAAAGAGTGTGCTCAAAGGCTCCATATCACGAGTTAACCACAACTTCGCAAATTTGCAACTCGACAATTCTCTTGGGATCTAAATCGTGCATCCATGAGATCAGTGAAATGATTTCTTGCAGACACAACACAATGTTGCGTTCATGCAGCATCTCAGCTTCTTCAGCGATGTTTTGTTTGCTATCGAGCTCATCGTTTGTACCGAAGTATCCTTTCTTTCGATATTGCATTTGCACTAGTAATGTAATCGACATATCGCATTAATGCGCTTAGGAGGATTTTGTGATGTTGAGGTGTCGGCATCGTGTGACTTTGATGCCTTTGAATTAGGTGGTATAGAGGCTTGTGGTGGAAGAACACGGCACGGCCTAACGGTAGATAAGTGGAGGATTATAGTGTCGTCAAATCTGTGTTTGAAAGCAAAATCCGCACGCTCCAGTGAAGCTACAGGAAACATCAGTTTGTTGTGCAATTCATTCGAAAGGGAATAAATATGAAATTCCCGCTAAGATAATCGAGAAATGAGGACGTCGTCGTAGAAGGATTTTCTCTTGTATTCACGACAAGTATGGCATGAAGACTAGCAAACTTGTAGCTAGTGTTTGGGCTTTTTCAAAAGATTTATTTATCTTCTTTTCATTCCCTGCATTCTTCGATATACTGTCTTTAGGAAATGCTCAGTGCTCAATGAATCTCTCGGACTGATGGAGAAGACGATGACGCTAGGATTCAGCCTCCGTAAATACAAAACGCACTTCAGCCTTTTCTTTCTATCGGTTATCATGCGATTAGCTGATGGATGGAAGTATGATAGTACGAATCAAAGCACATCATACGTGAGGTACTTGTACGTGCATTTCCGGTTGCCGTACGCATAGTAATGAGCTCGTAGTCGGGAAGTAAGTTCTTGTTTTTTATCTTAACAGTAGGATTCACATCTTCCTGTATCCTTCTCGATGTTATACTGCCTCAAGGAATACAGAAACGATAGATAATCACTTTCCATGCGCTTGGCGCACCCTAATGCTGGGAAGGATTTGGAAACCATAAAAACGAAAAGATTCATTCTCGCCCACTTTACTTATCGTGGAAGTTGATTGCCTCATCGTGGGTCCTTTTCGTTACCACTGTTCTAGAGAAGAGAAAGCACTCGTAGACGCCAATCAGCATGTATATCTTATGTCAAAATCAATAAGCAATAGCTCGTCGAATAGGCAATCAGTACGCAGTTGAATGTTCTTTAGAAACGAGTAGAAGAATAATCTCTTGGAAAGGTCACATATCCGCTCTTGTCGACGATGTCTTCTGTTCCATAAATACCGAGGGTCATCATTCCATGCGGCAACTCACTGCATTATCAAAATACAAGATGAAACGAGAAAGGTTCAACAAAAACGAATCACCGCGACCAAATAAAAGCTAAGCCTGTAGTAACACGCTTTTGCCTCCCTCGTGGATGTTTATCATCTCAGCGTGAGCTAAGAGGATTATTTTTACTAGTACAGAGGAATATTTCATCCTCCACAATGAAATTTTCTTCATTATTTAGTGATTATAATAAGTGATTTAGATCACTCTCCACGACCTGCATATCTCTCCGGTTTCAAGCCTTGCGGCTTGCAGCTACGTCTCACTTGAGTTCTGCAGTCTCTAAGTGAAACGAGTTAGACGTGACTTGGTTATATTTCAAAGTCTTTTATACATCAGCTGATTTCTGTCGCAGAAATACTGATAATCTCTTTTTTTGTCTCCCTTGTCGCTATCAGATTTCATTGATACTTGACCAAAAATGAGCAGCTAGAGCTCTTCTGTTTCGATTCAGCTGTTATGACACTATTGCAGATAATCAGAAGGCTCTGCTTCCAATGCACCTAGGAAAATTACATGCTAAAGGATTGGTAAGCGGTGATGGAAGTGGGACTCATAAGCCAACCCAGCTGCCGACTCGAATTGTCGTTCCTTTGCCCTTCATACTGCGACATTCCTAATAGTCACGTCGTTTGTTTACGTTCAAGGATACTTAATCAATTTAAGTAGGAACAATGCTTCCGTTCTATCACGTGTAGTCGTTTCTCCTTATAAAGTCAATCGCGCAGTTGTAGTTCGATTGGAAGCAGTATAAATGCCCTGTCGTGTCATGTTGAGCCGTGTTGAGCGACGAGATCGGGCTGCTGCGATCAAAAATCTTATGCGCATCAAACAACGGTCTCGCTACCCTTTTTTAGATTCCTATTGCGCACGATTTCACCATGCAGGAATAAGGTTCGCGCGTTGTGAAGAACGAGCTAAAGTGTACTTCTGAATTCTGATATAAACGTGCGTGCAATTAAAGCACTTACCTTGGAATGTCGACACGATTTTTTATGTCGACTATCAGTAACTCTCCATCGAGAAGACAAAGAGCACAATAATCACCTACTTGGCTCCCTTCGGTCGGCTCGTCGTGTGCAGAAAGCTTTTCTTCTTCACACATGATAGCAGATGTTGACGTATCCATTTCTGTTCACAAAGTTGGTCGTAATCTCTTTGCTGATGACTGGCTCCTTTCAGCAGGCATCCAAATACTGGGTTTTCAGATTTGAAAAAAATAGTTCTTTTAAAATGTCATCCAAGATGGTAAATACGTTGCAGAAATATCAGTGGGGTAGCCTTTAGTAAGATACAAAAAGATGCCGGGTCCATCTGGTATTTCATTATCCTCCCGTACAGAGATATTACATTTTGGAGGACTCGAGGGGACACACCAGTGCCTATGCGCACTTCCGATAGAGAAGGCCTTAAAGCAAAGTTAGGGGCACAGTTAAAAAAAGGCCACCTACACAGGATAAACCATGATAGGTTAACGTTTGTGCACATATAAATAATCCTAATCCAGCTATCATGCAACGCTATTCTACATCTGAAACGGCTTCCAGATATCTGTAGCGAGTCAACTAGCTGTTCGAGATATCCCGGCAAGCCCGTGAGCCTCTCACGAACCCGGCCCTCAACAACATAAAAGCGTCGGAACAACAACTCGGTAAAGTGTAGGACAGCGGCCTGTTTGTACTTACTCTAGATTTTGAGTGATGTAAATCTAGAAGATTTGAAAGATCTTTGTGACCGAGACCGTTAATAATAGAGGTTTAGGAAGTAAGAGAACTGATTTTCGACTACGGAAGTCACTACAATATCCCAGGCGAAAAAGTAATGGCTACTATCTAGCTTGGTGAGATGCATGAAAATTCAAAAAAGAATGTTCCTTGTACCGTCAGATAGACGTAAATATCTAAAAGTATCAACCTCATGATTGAAGCACAAGTCGTATATCACCAGCGAATTAGCGCCATTTGGAGCCATCGTGAAATAACAGCTCAATCAAGTAATCACTCTTGATGCTTTCCCCAGATGTTCAGCATTCGACAACGTGGTCGTAATTTCAAGCAAAACAAAACACAATGAGCAGCATCTCGCTTCCGTCCTTTTTATATTTACTTTATGTCGAGTGGTTATTCAAGTGCTCGTTTTTTGACGTCTTCAGCATCCGTTTCAGTCATGCTTTTCAATATGGCTGCGGATGTTCGTTCTTCCATGGGAAGACACACTCAATAACGCCGTAACAAAAAAAAACTCGAAAATGGATTTTTATTTTCCGCGGCAGAGTAGCCCTTTTTCATCGGTATAAAGGCCAAACTACGGTCATGATTGCAGCTAGGTCAATGCAGTAAAGCGAAATGATTTCATTTACGCACTTGAGCAAAAACCATCTTGGAAGTTGCTGATGATTTTATTTCAAGCGAGATGATGTGTGATATTCGCATGCCATTATCAGTGTAGTGTTGGGCATAAAGCTCCTAATGGGCGTCATATACTCAACAACGAACACATTTGCTTCACGTTGGCAATATCCTTACTGCATCTTTTCTGCCTCGATGAAAGAAGAGCGATGCAAGGATCAAGTAGCGTCGGACACGTATCTCGTGAAGGAAATGGAAGACTTGGATCATAAGAAGCTTTTTGACGAAGAGCAGAGTTTCTTTAGACTGGCAACTTCGTACCACAAGATCGTGACACAGGATCAAGTTGAAACCAAGTCGATTGTCGTCCAGCGTATGGCTTGTAGGGCATCTAATTGATCATCTTCTCAGAACGTTCTTCTCAAGTGATTCGCACAATTGCATAGTCATGCAAGTCCGATACAATGTCGTGATATAGAATTCAGGTTGAACGATCTCACATTTGGCGATTCTCAATCAGGTGACTTAAATCTAATCGTGCCTTGTCGTTCTTGAGTCAGTAAAACTCTCTGGAAATAGGCTTACGGTTGCCTATGCGTTTGAAAAAAAAATCTAATTGAGAAGTCTTCATATTTTTCTCCCTCTGCGAATTGGTATGCGACACACACAGTACAAGACCTCTAGAAGACAGCAAGAAGTATTTATACTATGCTGCAAAGTTCGTTGATGTTCAATGTCTTAGTTGGGAAGCTACAGATACATGGAATATGCGCAGAAATTTTTTTCTTAGACATGCGAAGCTGCAGTTGCATTTGTCTCAAGGTGGATACACTGGTGGCCATCTGTTGAGAAATGCACTCGAAAGTCTTATTCGGGCAGCACAACAAAGTACGATGTCCGGAAAAGCTCCAATGCACTGCAGCATGCTAATGTAGTATTTTATAGACTGAGTTGTCTAAAAGTGAGGCTCTTTTAAACTCTACATGAATCAACAAGTGTTTGACAATTGGTTTCGCTTTTCGTCACACTTGTGAACGTATCGACTTCTGAGACGGTAAATGATCAAACGAATTAAAAAGTCTGCTTGGTCAATAAGCAATGGAACTTCGTTAGAACGTCATACATGTAATCAGAATCGATGCCAAACACACGTGCTACTTGTGCCAACGCTCATTCGTCGGAGAAGCGAGATGCAATCAATTTATAACGCTTCTCTCTCTTTGTAATGGTACACTTCTCCTTGAGTGTTTTACTCTACATATATTCCAAGCGATAGCAAATCGCAAAGACTTGTTATAAGACGTTATCCTTAGCAATACAGGCGCTCGATATCGCTTCAGAGGCCATCAACAGGTTCGCCTCTGTGGTTTTGAACAATTTTGTACGTCTTCAATCAGTAAAGTAAGAGCAGCTTTTTTATTTTCCAAGGTGTAGGAAGATTGCTACTTTTTGTGCGATCCCCAACCTCCCACCATAAAGATGCGGGCATTTGATAGCTATAGCTGCATTCCGTACGCACTTAAAATTGATGAATTTAAATATAGCGAACTCAATAAGCTAACATTAGTACCCATCCAGTTCATCAAATTAATCATTTTGTAGCGATCAATAGTGTATTTGGTAGGTTATTTAGAGAACACGATGTCGATGTTTACGTATTTGCATGCAGCGTTGTGTCTTTTTCCGACGCAACTTTGCCACAGCTTGTTGAGTACTATCGATCTGTAAGGGTTCCAATAAGGGTCAGAAGCGTGCAAGTCATGGGCAGCGAAAGCTGTCCTGCCTCGTATCTCAGCAGCAACAGCAATGGTGGAAAGAAACTAAATGGATGCGCAGGTATGGTGATTTATCGCTTGCTTTCCAAGTAGTTATAATTCGTTGAAAAATGCTGAAAAGCTGAAGGTTAAGGAATGTCGAGATGTCATATAATCGTGAGAATTTATCTGCATCATACATGCGCGAATTAAGCCTAGCTCCTCATATCTTGTCTCTGGACACGACAGAATAGAACCATGCAAATACTTAATTGACGTGCAGCGACGATAGGCCCTAAATGATGAATAGTCCTTTCACTCAAACCATTCGCACAAGTGTTGAAGGAATAGTAACACTTACAGCTCTATTTGTGGATAGAAATGTATATCACTTTGTCTTTAGAAAGCATCTTTGGACTAAGATAGATGCACCTTCGTGAAAGCATACAAAAGTGCATTTGAAGATTGAACCAAAACCTTCAGTCAAGGTCTGTCGCTGAGAGAACGAAACCTTGAGAGAGTATCATCGATAGTTACTATGAGTGGTGAAGTGTGTCAGACAATGACGGACAGCCTCCATATATACTTAGAAATATCAAATCTGATAATGACAGCTTTGATTCTATTTAGTAAAAAATATTTGGAAAAATAGCGCTGGCAAAAGATACCCCAGCAACGTATGATGCTACTTTTTCTATTTCTCACTGCATTTGGAAATGACAAAAATACACTTTCGAAATATGAGGGTTGATAAGAGGAGAATATATTTTGCAGCAGCATTTTTGTTGTTTGATGTAAGCACTTATTTCTTCCTCCTTTTGAAATGAGAAATAAGAGGGAAGGAACGACTTGGGTCGAGAGGGTCTGTGCTGATACATCAAAGTGCGGGCGCTGTCCACAAAATGATCCAAGCGTTCAAGTGGACGTCCCCATTTTCATTCGGAGATGGGCCGATGTTTAATCTTTTGTTGAGATGGTCGATATTGAGTCGCATGGCGTTTCTTTTCAGCCTTGAAGTGTCGAAAGTTCATTTTTATCTTGGGGGCTTGCGATGTGGTACCGGAGCATGATAACGTTGTTGCGCTGATAGAGATGAAAGTGAATAGTAGTGTGACGAATCACTTTGCTATGAAGCGTCGGAGGTGCTGATGAGCCTTGTGAATTTGTAAAATCAACAGATAATGCGCATAATGCTGGCTCGAATGCTTCAGTATAGTATATACATTCACGACTACCAGTCTCTGCAGCTTCTTGTGCTCTTTATCTGGCGAGTACCGATTGATGCAAATACAATCGACAACGTTCTCATCCCTGATCCATACTTACTCTGACTGTGTAATGCAGAAATGATGGGACACTTTCCAATGAGTGCGTTGCTACACTTTTCAGACCGAAGTTGGTGGTTGCCCACCATACATTTACCACGTGATAATTCCGTTCTATATGAAAATTGCTATGAATTCTATGATTACTAAAAATTATACGTTAGCTGAAAGTATGCCGATATCGTCTCCAGTTGTTTGCTGCGTTAACCTTATGTATTGTATAAAGCGATATAATTCATGAGCCCTGTGATGTTCGGTAGAATGTAAACCTAATGTTGCACACGCAATTCTAATTTTCAAATAAGTCATAAGTTATGTGTCTGAGGTTGCGCATATGACGGCACTGTCAACACTATTCTTGTTAAGAACTCATGAGAGGCTAGATTTTCACTTCGTATGGAGATTGGAGTAGCTTTTTCAGAATTGGAATGGTCGAAGTATTCTCTCGGTGTATATATCATCTCTTAGAATGGGTACACGAGGCTTGGTCAGGATTATTGCGGTTGTAAGATTATGATTACTGATCGTAAGATGGGTTCTTATCGTGATTCAAAGTGAAAGGAATTTGTCTGTAGAGGCTGAAGTACATTCCAGCAACAATATTTGAACAACATCAGCGGTATATGAGTTGGAAGCGAACAGATCATTGGCTCCAAGGAACACGTGGGAGTGGACGGATTGATTATCGCTATTCGGATGACATCACCCTGCACAGTAGTGTGGTGCATATTGAATGAGGATGGTGTGGATGATATCAAAAATTGCAGTGCGTAGCAGAATAGGGTCCGTTAAAATCCTCTCAGTTTGATAGGATTAGCTAATTTTATGCTTGCATAATGCTAACGCACACCTAGGTAATGCTAACATTATAGTACTGCCCGCTATCTATCGACGTCAACTATTTTGCGCTCAATTCGCAATCATTCAGTCGAGTTTGCGTTTGCCTTTGTTCGTTCGCGATCATTCTTCTTAGACTATTACATAGCTCACGGTTTGTTCATCACACAAAATAAACTCTTTTATTAACTGAGTCCTAATATTTCACTGTTTACAGGTCATTCATGACACACAAAAATTATATTCAATAAACTTGGTCTTGTGGGTCCTGTTGTTGCACTTTCACATCTTCGTACGTTGCGTACTACCCTCCTGCAACGGCCACATCTACTTTGCATGGGTGCATCCAAGGCTGCTACAACGAGATCAAATTCCGGTGAATTTCTTCGTCGATGATGCAGATGGTTGATTCCTTCGGGTCCATCGAGATGGCGTCCCACGCACTTCCACAGATACTGGTTCAAGGACAGCAGTTGAAGCAGCTGAAGCGCCTGAAACTTACCCAATCATATGACACTGTGGGGATTTTCACGGTTCCCTTTATCTAATTGAGTATAAGCCGTGAACATGAAGAACTGATTTGCGACAAATTGAGAAGGTTGCTTTGTGTTATATGCTGCCGCATATGCTCTCTCTTCGAATCCTCGAACGCTGAATGCTTGTCAATTTTGCTGCCCGTTAGTATATGATAACATCAGTTATGCTCGGAATTACCAAAAGGTTTGGCACCGCTCGGAGCGCACTTGGCCTGACAACAAAATCAGATTCTGATACTGGCGCTTATAGGATGTGCACAGCTATTTTGAACCAATTGAATGACACTTCCAACGATGTTCAATCCGTGGCAGTCAAATGGTGAGCAACTCGGCATACATATCTGCAATTAATTGTAACAATTCTGTCTAGTTTGGGTATTATGGTCACGAGAGTGAGTGATCGTCAAGCTGCTGACATTGCTGCGAAATTGTGCAATCTGATCCTTCATGGCCAATCCGAACTTCATCGACATTTGCACAATCGGAATAAGAACGATTTTGGCCGAGTTTCGATATTTCTGCGGGTAATTTGGTGTCCAAATCGATCTCAGCTCAATTTTTGCAAAGTTTATCGCGCTCCGATTTGGATACACGCATCAAAGCGGATGTTCTGGATAGCCTTACGGATGCATTGCGTCGATTTGGGAATTGTATCGGCAGTGATCATGAAACGTATCAGAACTTGTTTCTAACACATCGGAAGGACCCGTCTTATCTGATACGAAAACGCACAATTCAATTCGTTGGGTCTCTTGATGAGGTTCAGATCAATTGCGAGCGCACCTAATTGATGGATTGGGGGAGTGAATTCATGGTGCGAATGCGGAGATGCAGACATTTGTACAAACAATAGGGACTCTATCACGGACTTGTGGACATCGACTAGATGCTCATTTACAGAAAATTGTCCCACTTTTGATTCAATTCTGTGGTCGCGTTGACGATACGACTATGCAGAATGGATTTTTTGATGAGCTTCGTGAGAATTGTATCCAAGCTTTTGAATCGGTACTCTCCTTTTCCAATATACAGTACAGTTCCATCGCGTCATGGGCAAATACGAACGATAACAATGACAAATTGACAGGAAGACATACTGTTGAAGTTAGACGGGATCACTCCGAATCACGAGTCGAGTTCTCTTGCGATCTATCCCGAAGACATCTGTGTCACTAATCAAACCAGTGCGAGAAGTGTCCACCCTGAATGGCGTCAATACCGATATCTCCGTGACACAATCTAAGATATCTGCAGTTTTTGGAATGGTTTATAGCTATTCAAAACACGCCTGGTCACTCACTTGAAGAAAAATCATTATATCATCGCGTATGGACGGGTAAAGCACACGGGGATAACAATGTAGTCGCCGTCACGCGGTACGGTATTTGATGATAACGCAACGTGTGACGATAAGTAGCACGCAACAAAATGTTGGTGAGAAACGGGAAGGTGTTATGGATTGTCTGAATGCGTATAAAGTGTGGAAACAGTACGAGGACACATCTGATAAATGGACGTCTGAGTGCCAATGTCGTCCAATGCCAACGGAAGCTCGATACTTCATTGCTTGTTAGAGAATCCCAGATTGCGTGCATCACGCTATCTTGAAGTTGAGATTGATATAAACGATAAAAAGTATGTCTTCTACAGACAACCACACTATCGATGTTGTATGCAGAAGAAAATAGAAATCCATCCGTATGACTTGGATGCGCTTGTGTTTTACCCTATCTTGGACGAGAGATTAGAGGCTGCTTGTTGTGGTCTTTATTATTTATTGGTGTATCATTCATGGTTTTCATTGTGCTTGAATCGCTCAGTCGGTTACCATATCACATATTGTGTGCTGAACCGCTTCTTTCTCACTGTCAAAGCACAACTTCGCGAGTTTGCGACACGAACGTGACCTCTTTGTAGATCTAATACATGCTCATTGGATCAATCGCTCCTGGAGACAACATTGCCTCGCAATCAGGTCATGCCCCAACGATAATTTCATGCTTTCGAGTCCGCCTTCTCGACCGTAGCAATGTGTTGTGACTAGTGCATTACAGCAGCGAGGCAATCGATACCGTGCATTATTCTGCAGCGGTTTGCATGATAAATTTTCTTCTAGATCGTAAAAAACTCAGGCGTCTTCTCTTCGCTCACCACATGTAGCGACCGCTGGCCTCAGTGTAGAGAATGTTGAAGTGTCAATTAAGCCACACGTACATTTTGTACATACAAGCAACACACTTGGGCGGTCTGATTTGATTGTGTTCAGCGACTGGAAATGTCGAATTTGCTGAACGCGACTATAAGTAAACGTTTATCTGATAAAATTTGGATCATTCGGCGAAGAAAAAACGCTTCGGAGGCCAGGCGACTTCTGCTATCTTTTGGAACCATTCATAGATTTACACTCGTACGGCGTTTTGTAAGCTGCTTATAATGGTGACGGTCAGAGTAGGAAGATGAAAGAGAATACATCAGTGCATCGGAAGGACATCTGGTCACGAGAAGCTTCCATTTCATCTTACTTCGAGCAGAGAAATCGATAATGACAACAAAGAACATAATAGTGCTATGCGAACATTCCTCAGCACATGCCTCACACCATAACGCCTTATATGCAAGAGCTCCACGCTTGCGTATTTCATATGGATGAGAGCGGAGATTTAAGGCGCGTAAAGCATGCCCACCTTTTGCGCAGTGGATGATCTTTTGTAATCAAGTGCAGTCTTATGTCACTATCTCATCTCTTATAATAATTCGCGAATTGCCCATGCCTTCATTTTCCTGAGCCTCCAAGATTCGCTGGGTAGACAAAACTGTCACAGATTTTTGACTAAACATCAAAGCAACCCATCGAAAAGTTATCTGTCGCCGTTTCTGTTTGCGAAATTACAGGCTGAGTATCTGAAAGTAAGCACAGATTTTTGGTCGTTCTTTCAGAGTATGCACTGAGTTTGTCCTTCCACATGTATAATTGTATCGCACTTATTGTGAACCATTGGAAGCTCTTTGTGAGGTGTGCAATCATTTTGACTAGTAAAAGAGAAGGCGAAGCTGATAAAAGAGTGTATACTCCACAGTTCTATCAAGACAGTCCGGCTTGAATAAAGTGGTCGACAATTCATTGTACCATGCATTAGCGTTAATTACAACTAAGAATGACTACACTCATGTAGCACTCGTGTATGGATGAAAAGGTCTCGTAGTGTTTGTCTGCGTCAATCGGTGCAAGTGTGCATGTATCGACGTGCGAGACGCTGGGTATTCGAAAACCAGAGTTCGAAATGAGATTTTTCTTACATTATTCTTGGCGATTCAGCAATGGGGAATCATTTATACACGACATGTTCATCCAGAAATGATGCCAAAGACGTGCTACTTCATATTGATCTAAGCTCTATGTAAACATCAGTCACAAAAGGGTGCTTTTGTATTAACCTTCAAATGTAAAAGAAGTCAGAAGCTATCAACAAAAGAAGAGTTTCTTTGTCTACTCAACCACTCTTCCTTCAAAGCGTTATGCTTTGTATTACTCATCCCAGCATCCGCATGTCTCAAAGAACATTATCATCATCAAAATAGGTTTGCGACAGCGCTTCGTAGATCCATCGACGTTTCATTTCTCGTCTCTTGACTCAATCAATTAGTGAATCGAGTACCCATATGTGACATTGAAGAAGCCACTTTTTGTTTGTTGAAAAGTTGTACGTAAGTTGCGCTTTTTTCAATCTGCAACGTCTTAAACATCTCACGAAAAGGACACCGGCTTAGAATAGCTTCAGCTGCCATCAGTGCGCACATGACATTATCGAGGATCGAATCAGCGAATTGTATGGGCCCATGTTGACACTGATCAAGTTACATCTCACTATCAGGCTAAATCTCACCAACGCCAAGCTGATCTCAGTAGCGTCATCTTTGGATAATGAAGCACCCATGATCCATTCATTCTTTCTTATTAGGTTTGATTGCCAGAAGAGAGGTTATTCGGTACGTTTACTTCGTGACACCATGCTCAAGCTATTGTATGTTCATGTACTAATATTTCTTTATCTAATGCAATTGTGGCTTTTGGTGCGATCTGATTTGGCCTTCCAAGTATAAATTTCAATGCGTTCTCAGTGATTCATTTACTGCGTCATACATAGGGGGCGAGAAGCACATACATTGAAGGTACTGATTATGTCACCGAAATTTTCCATCGCTCCCTCTTGGAAGCCGAACTCTCATAATTTTGTGAATAAGTACATGGATCATACTTGAGCGATCAAAGCCGTGCTTTCGATATCCTTGTTGATGAAAACTAGTAATGGATTTTTGGATATATAGATCATTGACGAGCAGTAATGGTGGGATCTTGGAGAATGATGAATGTTGCCCACCCGTTTGACCATTCACGAAGTAGTGAACGAATAATGTATAGAAACAGAAAAAGGTATGAGCTGTGCCGAATTTGGCAAGAAAATGGACAGCTGTCAGCGTGACGGTGGTGTTAATGAAATGATGCTGCATTTTTAGCTGCAAGCCAGTGTTTGAGGGAGGGCTTGCTAAAACATGGAATGCTGTGGAGCGTCTTTTACGTGTAGAGAAGTCTGAAACTGGCAGTACAAAACTAGATTATATGTACAAGGTCAATTAGTGAAGACCTATTAGAGGCATATGGATATGATATATAACACTACTTGTCCAAATATGTCGTTGATGAAAAGATGTTGAAATTTGCTAGCATCGTAGTTAGCGTTTCTTAAACGTACAACGACACTAGCAAGATTTGGGAAGCCAGTCCCTAAGTACATGTTGATCATGGTGGTATGCGCTTCGTTGCTGCCTTGATGAGTTGTCTTGAAGCATATGACAAATTTTGTAATTAACGCGTCACAATTTTTGCTGTTGGGACCCTTTAGACATTTTTCGAAGGCATATATATCCTGAACGAATCCAGGTGGACATGCTTTTTTGTAGTCGGCCTTGAAAGGATCACACGTTACATGAGGCGCGTTAGGGTCTTCTATTGCTGTTACAGAAGCGAAAATGGACAGGAGTACAGTGAACAGTAACGCAATCATGATTTGAGATGTTTGTGAGGATTCCGGAATTGAAGACTAAACAGATAGTAGGCAGAATGATGAATTCGAGTACTCCATGTTTGAGAAGACGTGCAGAAATTCATGTTACAACGCACGCACTTCCTACAGGAGGGCATCAAAAGATTGCTTACGCGGTAAGTCAGCGTTGGTAATGTCGTTACAAACGGTATAGATTTCGGTAGAGGATACTGCATAATATACTGAGATTAGCTAATAGTGAATTAAGGACCTGTCTACATAAATATACACTTTTCAGTTTACCTCCAATAGTCCAGCGTAGGGTATGATTTCTGTCAATCACCCTCTGCGTCCACCAAACCCCTCGGACTTTCTTGTGCTCAATATATCTCGCATGGATAAAATCGTGATCCACGCAAAGAAACCGCTTGAAAAATCAGTCACTTTTGATATATTTTGAACTATCCATTCCGTTTTTAGTTGTGCGCACTTCTGTAAGCTGCTGAAGTACATGGTGTATTCCGTCAGTAAGAAAGTTCGTATTGGGTCCGTACGCAGCTCAGTCGGTTAAGCACTTGACCGCACGGACCCCCTGCCGGCGGTCGTTACTTCGATCCCGGCAGTCTGGGCAGCGGCTTTGAGCCCACCCAAGCAATAAGCTTGGAAAATATCTGCCTCCCTAGGTTTGGAGTCAGACTTGAGTGATATTTACACGGTCAGGGGCTCATGATATAATAAGGAAGGTAATTGAAGAAACAGATAAACAGTGAAATGAAATCCTTGACAAAGTGAGAACGTTTGTATGAGTGGAGCAACGCAATTCGCATCTTGCAAGTATAAACATAGTTATATTTTAAACACTACAACACATGTGATCAAATCCCACGCCGTGAGCATACGAATGGTTAGACCATAAGGAGCATGCAATAGTTTGTGATATTCGAAGAAACATGTGATAAGGTCACACGGGAATATGAATGTCGGCATGAGGAAGAAGTCTTGACTTGCTAGAAACGAGCCAAGAAGGAGTAGAGTTTGTTGTCTATGTGATATGAGCTCGGGTGTTATCGAGGAAGTTACCTCGCTGAACATCGAGACCATCGCCAAGTAGTTCCATCAAAGTCAAAAATCTTCAGGGAGAACCTCCCTGTCTTTTTTTCAAGGCATCACATTAGGCTCGTCGTATGCAGGAAGCTACCAACGGCTCAGATAACGGTGATGGTTAGAATAGGAACTATCGGCCCGCGGTAGGCTGAATGCTCTCTATAATGACTAACGCCTGTGATTTTCGTTGGGAATTACACTGCACAGTTAGCCGTGGGACAGGTTGAAGCAATATGAAGAGAACATATCACTGCATCGGAAGGACATCTGGTCACGAGTGGCTTCCATATCCTCTTATTTCAAGCAAAGAAATCAAAAACGGACCCCAACCATCATACCAGTGCTATACGAACCTTCATCAGTACATGCCTCACATTATAACGCGCTATATGCAAGAGATCCACGTTTGCGTATCTCATATGGATAACAGCGGAGATTCCAGGCACATAACGCATGCCTATCATTGCGCAGAAGATGAGCTTTTGTAATCAAGTGCAGTCTCATGTAACTATCTAGTCTCTTGATATAAACCGTTAATATCAATGGACAGGGAAGCCTTACTCGAATACCTCCAACGCTTCCCTATAAGATAGGGAACTGGGGAAATTTCGTGTTGCAGAAATCATTCCCAATTCAGAACTTGTTAGGATCTTGCGAGGAAAAAAAACGTCAAGAGCAGCATCTTATCGTCCATCTAGTCTCATTGTCATTGTGGATGGTCTTGCCTTTAGAAAGGAGTCTACGTCGACCGTACATAATCCTGAAGAATATGGCTCGTTCGGTTTCCGCGATGGAGTGGCTGTACTCTATCCGACTTCTCAACCCCTCATTTGTTCGTGACTGGAACCAGCAGCACTTACGGTGCAGCCATGAAATGTGGTTTAACGGGAAGGTGATTGAAAATGCATCATGCAAGGATATGCATGTGATGTTCTTCACACGTATTAAGTAAGAGCGCTTGTTTGTCATATTTGCTTGGCGTAGGAATTAGGAGTATTTGTCAGTCAACATCCTGCTATTGGGTGTCAGAGACTCATTAGAAAAGAAAAATGCTGTCAGTTTGACAGCGTTTATGATTTGGATGGAATAAAAGAGCGATACAATGAGATGAAATGGCTGTGGCCACGTGCTTCGTAGTGGAATTGAAATAGTGAACTAACACAAAGAGCACGATAAGTGCATTACTACATTGAATCAACTACTTATGCCAATAGAAAAATCGTGACACAGCATGAGCAAGAAATTGGTTTGCATCTGATTTCCCAATACTACATTTGAATGCTCAGTACATACTCACAACCGCTACCACGACTTCGATGCTATGAAAGTCGCTTTTTGACGCTTGAAATAGAATCCGGATTGCGAATGACACACTTTGCTGGTTTCGCTTATTTGACTTGATTTTGCCAATGCCTTCACATCCATGTGCCTTCAAGAATCGTGTGTTATTTTGGTCTTCGAAATGCAGAATTCCATTGCAACTATTGTGCGAACAATGGGGACTTGTCATGGTGTGCAATCAGACCTTTCGTTTGACGTAAAGCAAGTACGAAGTCGAGAAACGGTTCGACGATCTGCAGTTCATTTAATACAGCACGACCGGAATAAATAGACGATACTTGATTGTGTCTTGCTTTAGCATTACTGTCGAACAAGCATGACTTCACGCAAGCAGCACTCGGGTACGGGTGAACATGTTTTGTAGTGTTTGTTGGATCAATCGTTGGAAGTTTGCATGTATCGATGTCCGAGACACTGGATGATCGAAATTCAGATGAGATTTTTCCTTCCATTGTTCTTGGTCGCTCAGCAATGGCGAGTCATTTATGTAGGTTATGTTCGTCCAGAATCGATACCAACGACGCACTATTTCATATTGATCTAAGCTCGAGGAAAACATCATTAAAAAAGCGTGCTTCTGTATCAACCTCCAAATGTCAAAGAAGTGAGAGGCAATCAATACAAGAGGAGTTTCTTTCTCTACCCAAATAATCCTCTTCCAAGCGCTATGCATTGTACTCTTCATCCCAGCGACCGCATATCTTAGCGCTTTCCCAATGAACGTTATCCTGATCAACACAGATTTGTGACATCGCTTCGTAATGCCATCCACAATTCATTTCTCGTGTCTTCCACCAATCATCAAATAAGCGAGTCTCCACATGAAACAATAAAGTAGCAATTGTTCGTTTCTTCACAGATTGTATATGAGTTGCAGTTTCTTGCTATCTGCAACATGTCTTAAAAAAGATGTCAGCTTTAAATAGCTGTAGCCTCCGTCCGTGCGAACTTGACATTATCGAGTATCATATCCACGAATTGCATGGGCTCACATTGACACTAATTGAGTTACGTCTCGTTATCATGCTAAATCTCACATTAGCTGTAAAACAAGAGAGGAAATTCGGTACGTTCACTGAGTGACACTATGCTCATGCTATTGTATGTTCATGTTGCAATATGTCTTTATCCAACGCAATTGTGGCATTCTCAGTGAATCATTTACTGCGTCATACATACGGAGCAACAAGCACCTACATTGATGAAGATACTGATTATGTCGCCAAGCTTTACATTGCTTGCTTCTTGGAAGCCAAACTCTATATAATTTGGTGAATAAGTACATGGATCATACTCAAGCGTTTGAAGCCCTACTTTCAATATTTCTGTGAATGAAAACCGGATGACGCGTTCGATAGGATCATTGACGTGCAGTAATGGTAGGACCTTTAATATTGATGTATATTGCTCACCCATTCAACCATGCATGACTTAGCGAACGAGTACTGTTTAGGAAAAGAAAAAGGTATGTGCTGTGGAGAGTTTCACAAGCTTATCCACTGAGATCAACGTAATACTAAGAGAGAATGTAACACCTTGGTGTCAAGAAAATGATACAGCATTCCTAGCTCCAACCAGTCCTATAGGCGAGAGCTTTCAAATATGGAAGTGGAATGCTTTGGAAAGTGTTTTACGTCTGGATGGGTCATAAAACTGCCACTAAAAGGTAAATGTATTTACAAGGACAATTAGAGAAAAGAATAGTTTAAGAACACACACCTCACTATAATGAGCGATTGCACTGATACAGTAGATATGTTGCTACTGTATCAAATGGATCAGCATTGCTGCCTAATTTTGAAATTTTGTCCACTACGCCGGAGGGACTTTGTATATTCAATATGAAGTATCTGTGCATCATCTCGGTACGCTTCCGTGCGCTTTTATATTAATCCTTAAAAATTTTAACAGCCCTCCGTATGTCCCCGCACTTTGTTATTTTGTTACCATGTAATTCACATTGAGAAAAACCTTTCATATCAACACTTCTAATTCCGGCTGAGGAGAGGTCGTGTGGAAAGGAGGAACAGTCTAACGAAGGATTGTGGGTGAAGTTGGAGGATTATGCGAAGGAGTAAGTTTTCTTTCTGCGAAGGAGTTGGAAGAACCAAGAATGGACGGGAGTGAGGTGAATAGTAACGCAGTAACCATTTGCACTGTTGGTGAGGCTTGATAAATTGAAGGATGAACAGATAGTAAACAGAATGATGATTTCGAGTACTCCAGTGTAGGGTACGATTTCTGTCCGTACCCTCTGTATCTACCAAACCCCTCGGACTTTCTTGTGCTCTATATATCTCGCATGCACCGATTGGTCCAAATATAATAACAAACGTTCTCACCCGAGTCGAGATTGTGTGATGTAAAAAACTGATACCAGTGGCCAAACCTGACCTGTCTATTCCCTGCTTGACACGATAGCCTTTTATAAATATTAGTCTCCGACTGCGTTGGCCCACGAGGTAACAGCATGGACTCATGTCAATGTTCGACCATTTGACATTCCATAAAATTCGATACTCTAGTCTAAATCTGAGCCGTTGTATGCATCTCGTACTTGTAATGGTAAGGCATCAGGAACCTTCCATAGCTAATGTGTGTCCAGATTATCAGCAAAGTACGACCCTCGTATTCAGGTGTGTTAAATTTTGAAACATTGTATAATTTGATATAATGGATGGATTCTGTAGAGCTCGGTAGGATGTAAACCCAATATTACACACGTAATTCAAGATTTTAGAAGAAGAATTGTCTCTGAAGTCGCGTATCTATTTCTAGTCCCTACACACATACGATTGTGGTTCAATTTCTACTCATATGTGGCACTGACTATTCAATGGGAAATCCTCTTATAAAATGCTGGTTTTGGAACACCTGCTGTAACAGTTTCTCCATATGAAGTAGAAACATCGAGCCTTCCCTATTTCTCATGGCGAAGAATATGATCGCCTAAACATTCGAGCGTGCTTTTTTATTTGTAAATACACAGCGCGGCGTGGCACGCTTTATTAAGCTCTGTGAAATACAGTAATTGTACTGGTGAGAAATAGATACCACTCGCACACTGGAAGTAATACAGCCGAAAGAACTTTGACCAAAATTATTACGATTGCGGGATTGTGATTACTAATAGTGAGTTACCCAGATAGGTTCACAACGGTGTTATGTGGATCAAAAGTGGTACGAATTTGCTCCTGGAAGCTAAGGTACCTCAAGCGACAGTTCTTTGGTTTGCGATATAAATGGTTTTATGGATTGGATGAGGATAGAGGAGTGTCATTAAGGAACACGTGTGAGGGTGTCTGTTTCGCATGACATCACCATATTACACAATAATTTGGCCCATGTTATAATCAGGATAGTGTGAAAAATATTGAAAGTAGTAGAGTGCTAATCAGAATAATGTGGATAATAATAAAAGTAGTGTGGTACAAAACTAATCAACTCCAACATGGACCGTGAGAGAGAAGAACTCATTTTGCGCCTAATTGAGAAGGTTCCTTAGTGTGATATGCTGCGGCATATGTTGGTTTCTCGGACTCTGATTGATTCTTCATATTCCTGCCTTGTATTATTCATTCGTAGAGCAGCACGTTTGACAAAGATGAGCGGTATATGGCAACATCCGATTTATCCTCGGAATTAACAAAAGGTTCGGCACCGCTCGGAGCGCACTTAGAGACAAAGTACGTACGATCTCTTACAACGAATCAGATACTGATTCCATCCCTTCTAGGGTGTGCACAGCTATTTTGAACCAATTGAATGACACTTCCAATGATGTTCAATCCGTGGCAGTCAAATGGTGAGCAACTCGGCATACATATTTGCAATTAATTGTGACAATTCTGTCTAGTTTGGGTATTTTGGTCACCAAAGTGAGTGATCGTCAAGCTGCCGACATTGCTGCGAAATTGTGCAATCTGATCCTTCATGGCCAATCCGAGCTTCATGACATCTACACAATCGGAATAAAAACGGTTTTGGCCGATGTCGATATTTCTGCGGGTAATTTGGTGTCGCAATCGATCTCAGCACAGTTTTTGCAAAGTTTATCGCGCTCCGATTTGGATGCACGCATCAAAGCGGATGTTCTGGACAGCCTTGCGGATGTATTGCGTCGATTTGGGAATTGTATCGCCAGTGATCATGAAACGTATCAGAACTTGTTTCTAACACTTCTGCATGACCCGTGTTATCTGATACGAAAACGCACAATTCAATGCGTTGGGTCTCTTGGTCTCGTTGTTTCCGATGAATTGCTAGCGCGCTTAATTGATGAATTGGGGGAGCGAATTCATGGTGGCAATGCGGAGACGTAGACACTTGTACAAACAATAGGGACTCTATCACGGACTTGTGGACATCGACTAGATGCTCATTTAAAGAAAATCATCCCACTTTTGATTCAATTCTGTGGTTGCATTGACGATGCGACTATGCAGAATGGAGTTTTTGACGAGCTTCGCGAGAATTGCATCCAAGCTTTGAATCGGTACTCGCCTTTTCCAATTGGCAGTACAATTCCATCGCGTCACGGGCAAATACGAACGATAACAATGACAAATTGACAGGAAGACATACTGTTGAAGTTGGACGGGATCACTCCGAATCATGAGTCGAGTTCTCTTGCGATCTGTCCCGAAGAGATGTGTGTCACCAATCAAAACAGTGCGAGAAGTGTCCACCCAGAATGGCGTCAATACCGATATCTCCGTGACACAATTCAAGATATCTACAATTTTTTGAATGGTTTATATCTATTCAAAACACGCCTGGTCACTCACTTCATGAAGAATCATTGGATCATCGCATATGGACGGATAAAGCATACGGTGATAACAATATAGTCGACGTCGCGCGGTACGGTAACAGTACGAGGACACATTTGATAAAGTGACGTCTGAGTGCCAATGTCATCCAATGCGAACGGAAGCTCGATACTGCATTGCTTGTTAGAGAATCCCAATTGTGCGCATCACGCTATCTTGAGATTGAGATCGATACAAACGATAAAAAGTATGTCTTCTACAGACAACCACACTATCGGTATTGTATACAGAAGAAAATCGAAATTCATCCGTATGACTTGCATGTGCTTGTGTTTTACCCTATCTTGGACGAGAGATTAGAGGCAGCTTGTTGGGGTCTTTATTATTTATTGGTGTATCATTCATGATTTTCATTGTGCTTGAACACTCAGTCGGGTACCATATCACATATTGTGTGCTGGAACGCTTCTTTCTCACTGTCAAAACACAACTTCGCAAATTTGCGACACGAACATGACCTCTTTGTAGATCTGTGCATGCTCATTGAATCAATCGCTCCTGGAGATAACATTGCCTCGCAATCAGGTCAAGCCCCAACGATAATTTCATGCTATCGATCCAGCCATCGCGACCGTAGCAATGTGTTGTGACTAGTGCATTACAGCAGCGAGGCAATCGATACCGTGCATTATTCTGCAGCGATTCGCATGATAATTTTCTTCTAGATCGTAAAAAACTCAGGCGTCTTCTCTTCGCTCACCACATGTAGCGACCGCTGCTCTCAGTGCAGAGAATGTTGAAGTGTCAATTAAGCCACAAAAACATTTTGTACATGCAAGCAACACACTTGGGCGGTCTGATTTGATTGTGTTCAGCGACGGACTGGAAAATGAAAATGACGAATTTGTTGAACGCGACTTTAAGTATACGTTTTTCTGATGAAATTTGGATCATTCGGCGAAGAGAAAAGGCTTCGGAGGCCGGGCTTCTGCTATCTTTTGAAACCACCAAAGGTTTTTCAACTGTATGGCATTTTGTGAGCTGCTCATAATGGTGAGGGTCAGAGTGAGAAGATGGAAGAGAATACATCACTGCATCGGAAGGACATCTGGTCACGAGACACTTCCATATCATCTTATTTCGAGGAAAGACGTCGATATTAACCCAAAAAAAACATAACAGTGCTAGGCGAACGTTCCTCAGTACATGCCTCACATTATAACGCGCTATATGCAAGAGCTTCACCTTTGCGTATATCATATGGATAAGAGCAGAGATTTCAGGCACATAACGCATGCGTATCATTGCGCAGTGGATGATCTATTGCAATCAAGGGCAGTCTTATGTCACTATCTACTCTATGATATAATACGCGAATTTCAATGGATAGGGAAGCCTTATTCGAATACCTTCAACGCTTCCCTGTAAGATAGGTAAGTGGGAAAGCTCGTGTTGCAAAAATCAATCATTCCCAATTCAGAACTTGCTAGGATCTTGCAAGCAAAAACATCCAGAACTGCGTCTTATCAGAGGCGCTCTCATTTTCTCCTAATATGTACACCATATCGACTGGTCATCCAAGTCATCGCTGTTTATCAATATCAGCGATAGAATTCTAATTCGAGTCTTATTGCTATTGCGGATGGTCTTTCCTGTGTAAAAAGAGTCTACGTCGACTGTGCACAATCCTAAAGAATTTTAATCGTTCGGTTTTCGCGGTGGAGTGGCTGTACTCTATCAGGCTACGGTCGCTGCCAGACTGATGGAGAAATCGCATCACTTATTGGTCATCAGTCAAAAATTGTATCATCCACGCGAGTATAGTTCTATGACCGACGGGCATAAGCGCGCCGACGAAAAAGAATTGGTGCGGTGGGACAGAATGAACAAGTCTTGAATTTCATTACAGAGTTTCTGTTTCTTACCTTACCACCTTACATAATCGTTCTCAAGAAGATTGCGTTCTTGATTGGAACAAGCAGTATTTCGATGCGGTCATGAAAGTGGTTTATGAGTGCAGTGGAATGAACACGCATCATCAAATGATATGTATGATATTCTTCATACGTATAATTAAAGGCGCTGGTTTGTCAGTTCCGCTCGGTGTTAGGAGTATATTGTCCGACATAATCATAGTATTGGGTGTCAGAGACTCATAGAAAACTTGTCAGATTGCCATCGTTTATAATTTAGATGTAAGAGAAAGAGCGATAGAATGGGATTAAGCGGCGTCAAACACGTTTTCCTGCAGTAAACAAAAGACTGGGATAAGAAGAAGAAGCAAACGACAAGCGCGATATTACTTTGGATCAACTAGTTCATAGCGATAAAGAGATTCTGACACAGCATCAGCAAGAAGTTGATTCGCTTTCAATTGACAAATGATACATTTGATTGCTCAGAACGTACTTCTCAAGCGCTAAGCACACTTTCAACGTTTCGGAAGTCTCTTTTCAACTATTTGAAATAGAATCCAAATTGTAGATAACGTATCCGTTGTTTCGTTTACGCGACTTGAATCGCGATGCCTTCACATTCATGAGTCTACAACAGTCGTTGGATCGACAAAACGGTTATTGCTTTTGACTAAACAGTGAATCAATTTATCGGAAAGTTATCTGTCGCCGTTTTTGTTGGCAAAATTACAGGCAGAGAAAATGAGAGACAAAAGGGAGGTTTATTGTTTTCACAGAGTCGTGTGTCATTTTGGTCTATGCAATGCAGAATTGCATTGCATCTATTGAGGAACATTGGGGCCTTTGTTGAGGTGTGCAATCAGGCCTTTCGTTTGATGAATAAGAGAGTACGAAGTTGATTAATGCTTCGATCTTCTGCAGTCATTCAAGAGCACGGCTGAAATACATAGTCGATACTTGATTGTACCTTGCTTTAGCATTACTGTCAAATAAGTATGAATACACGCCAGCAGTACTCATGTATGGATCAACAGGTGTTCTAGTGTTTAGATGCGTCAATCGTTGAAAGTGTGCATGCATCGATGTCCGAGACACTGGATATTCAAGAAACCGGAGTTCGAAATGAGAGTTTGTCTTCCCTTTTTCGTGGTCGCTCAGCAATGGCGAGTCATTTATACACGACATGTTCATCCAAAATTGATGCCAAAGACGTGCTATTTCATATTGATCTAGCCCCTATGTAAACATACGTCATAAAAGCGTGCTTTTATAATAACCTCCAAATGTCAAAGAACTAAGAGGCAATCAGCACAAGAGGAGTTTTTTTGTCTGCTCAGCCACTTTCCCTTCAAACCGTTTTGTTTTGTATTGTTCATCCCAGCGGCATGTTTCAAAGCCTTTTCAATGAACGTTATCCTCATAAACACAAGTTTGCGACATCGCCTTGTGAATCCATCGGCATTTCATTTATCGTGTCTTGCATCGAACGATTTAGTGAAGTGTGTACCGACATGAAACAATTGAGAGCCAACTTTTCGTTTATTCACAAGTTGCACATGAGCTGCTGTTTTTTGCGATCTGCAGCATCTTACCGAAAAAATGCCTACTTTCAAGATCTTTAGCTGTCGTCCGTGGGCACTTGGAATTATCGATTATCAAAGCAGCAAATTGCTTGGGCTCATAATGACACTGATCAAGTTACGTCTCCCTGTCAGCTAAATCTACATTAACTTGAAATGAAAGTAGGGTATTCGATACGTTTATCGAGTGATACCATGCTTTTGCTGCTACATGCTCGTGTAGCAATATGTCTTTATCCAACGGCAGTTGTGGCTTTTGATGCTTTCTGATTTGGCGGTCCAAGTATGAGTTCCAATTCGTTCTCAGTAAATCATCTACTGCGTCATACATACGGAGCAAGCAGCACCTACATTGATGAAGATACTGATCATGTCAAAATTTGACATCGCTCGCTTCTTGAACGTCGAACTGCGATAATTTTGTGGATAAGTACATGGATCATACTTGAGCGATTAAAGCCCTCATTTCAACATACCTGTTAATGAAACGAGATGACGGATTATATAGGATCATCGACGTGCAGTAATGGTAGAACTTTGGATAATGATGTATAATGCTCACCCATTGAACCATTCACGAGGTAGTAAACGAACACTGCACAGAAAGAGAAAAAGGTATGTGGTGTGCTGAATTTTGCAAGCATATGGACAGAGATTAACGTAACAATTATAGATAAAAAGATATACCTTGGTGTCAAGAAAACGATACTCTGTTCATACTGCAAGACAGTGTTTCACGGGAAGGCTTTCATGAACTTAAAATGCTGTGGAATGTTTTTCATGTGTGGAAAAGTCATAAAACACTGGCACTGATAGGGAAGAATGTATTCACAAAAACTAATCAAAGCGTAGGTACTTCCAACTGCATGCACATATGATATACAATATCACTTTTCCAAAACTGTCATAATCGGGAAAAACGTTTTGATAAGTCTGAAAACAGGCACCATTTTTTTTGTCGGACTTTATTGTCTTCATGGCATCATTGAGATTCTCAAATTCCCCACGAAAGTATTTATAGAGCATGATCATGTGATCACTTACTTTAACATATTGTAACTTGAACCCTTCGCCAAATTTGACAAATAATTTTTTACATAACTTATGGTAGGTTTTACCATTTACGCACATGACCTCATAATAAATTCGATACCAAGGGGTTGCCGTTTTGAATACTGCAAGGTCATCCTTGATGAAAGCACAAGACCCAATTTGAGGATATCGTTTTATTATTGGGGGATTTAACAAAGTGCCTTTGATTCCTCTAGAGTTTGAAGAACCAAGAATGGACAGGAGTGAGGTGAGCAGTAATGCAGTAACCATTTGCGATGTTGGTGAGGCTTGATAAATTGAAGAATGATCAGTTAGTGGGAAGAAGGATGAATTATAGTACTCCATATTGAAGAAGACGTTGATGAGTCATGTTTCTTGCTTACGTGGCAGTCAGCGTTGGTAAATGTCGGTACAAACGATTTAGAATTCTCTCTAGAGAAAATTGCATAATAGACTTAGATCAGCTTATAGTGAACTAAGGACCTATTTACATAAATATACACTTCCAACACTCCAGCGTAGGGTATGATTGCTGTCGATCACCCTTTTGATCTGTCAAACCCCTCGGACTTTCTTGTGCTCTATATATATCGCATGCATAAATTCGTGATGTACGCAAAGAAAACGCCTGTAGGATCGGCGACTTTTGATATATATAGAACTATTTATACCTTTCTTAGTTGTGCACACTTCTGTAAGCTGCTTGAACACTCGATTTATTCCGTCAGTGAGAACGTTTTATACGAGTGGAGCAACGCAATTCGCATCTTGCAATTGCAAGTGATCTCATGTACATATATATGTTTTGCACTACGGCGCATGTAATCAAATCGTATGTCGTAAGCATACGAATGTTAAGACCATAAGGAGCTGCAATTGTTTGTCAAATTCAAAGAAACATGTAATGAGGTCACAAGGAAATTATGAATGTCGGCATGAGGAAGAAGCCTTGACTTGCTAGAAACGAGCCAAGAAGGAGTAGAGTTTGTTGTCTATGTGATATGAGCTCGGGTGTTATCGAGGAAGTTACCTCGCTGAACATCGAGACCATCGCCAAGTAGTTCCATCAAAGTCAAAAATCTTCAGGGAGAACCTCCCTGTCTTTTTTTCAAGGCATCACATTAGGCTCGTCGTATGCAGGAAGCTACCAACGGCTCAGATAACGGTGATGGTTAGAATAGGAACTATCGGCCCGCGGTAGGCTGAATGCTCTCTATAATGACTAACGCCTGTGATTTTCGTTGGGAATTACACTGCACAGTTAGCCGTGGGACAGGTTGAAGCAATATGAAGAAACATATCACTGCATCGGAAGGACATCTGGTCACGAGTGGCTTCCATATCCTCTTATTTCAAGCAAAGAAATCAAAAACGGACCCCAACCATCATACCAGTGCTATACGAACCTTCATCAGTACATGCCTCACATTATAACGCGCTATATGCAAGAGATCCACGTTTGCGTATCTCATATGGATAACAGCGGAGATTCCAGGCACATAACGCATGCCTATCATTGCGCAGAAGATGAGCTTTTGTAATCAAGTGCAGTCTCATGTAACTATCTAGTCTCTTGATATAAACCGTTAATATCAATGGACAGGGAAGCCTTACTCGAATACCTCCAACGCTTCCCTATAAGATAGGGAACTGGGGAAATTTCGTGTTGCAGAAATCATTCCCAATTCAGAACTTGTTAGGATCTTGCGAGGAAAAAAAACGTCAAGAGCAGCATCTTATCGTCCATCTAGTCTCATTGTCATTGTGGATGGTCTTGCCTTTAGAAAGGAGTCTACGTCGACCGTACATAATCCTGAAGAATATGGCTCGTTCGGTTTCCGCGATGGAGTGGCTGTACTCTATCCGACTTCTCAACCCCTCATTTGTTCGTGACTGGAACCAGCAGCACTTACGGTGCAGCCATGAAATGTGGTTTAACGGGAAGGTGATTGAAAATGCATCATGCAAGGATATGCATGTGATGTTCTTCACACGTATTAAGTAAGAGCGCTTGTTTGTCATATTTGCTTGGCGTAGGAATTAGGAGTATTTGTCAGTCAACATCCTGCTATTGGGTGTCAGAGACTCATTAGAAAAGAAAAATGCTGTCAGTTTGACAGCGTTTATGATTTGGATGGAATAAAAGAGCGATACAATGAGATGAAATGGCTGTGGCCACGTGCTTCGTAGTGGAATTGAAATAGTGAACTAACACAAAGAGCACGATAAGTGCATTACTACATTGAATCAACTACTTATGCCAATAGAAAAATCGTGACACAGCATGAGCAAGAAATTGGTTTGCATCTGATTTCCCAATACTACATTTGAATGCTCAGTACATACTCACAACCGCTACCACGACTTCGATGCTATGAAAGTCGCTTTTTGACGCTTGAAATAGAATCCGGATTGCGAATGACACACTTTGCTGGTTTCGCTTATTTGACTTGATTTTGCCAATGCCTTCACATCCATGTGCCTTCAAGAATCGTGTGTTATTTTGGTCTTCGAAATGCAGAATTCCATTGCAACTATTGTGCGAACAATGGGGACTTGTCATGGTGTGCAATCAGACCTTTCGTTTGACGTAAAGCAAGTACGAAGTCGAGAAACGGTTCGACGATCTGCAGTTCATTTAATACAGCACGACCGGAATAAATAGACGATACTTGATTGTGTCTTGCTTTAGCATTACTGTCGAACAAGCATGACTTCACGCAAGCAGCACTCGGGTACGGGTGAACATGTTTTGTAGTGTTTGTTGGATCAATCGTTGGAAGTTTGCATGTATCGATGTCCGAGACACTGGATGATCGAAATTCAGATGAGATTTTTCCTTCCATTGTTCTTGGTCGCTCAGCAATGGCGAGTCATTTATGTAGGTTATGTTCGTCCAGAATCGATACCAACGACGCACTATTTCATATTGATCTAAGCTCGAGGAAAACATCATTAAAAAAGCGTGCTTCTGTATCAACCTCCAAATGTCAAAGAAGTGAGAGGCAATCAATACAAGAGGAGTTTCTTTCTCTACCCAAATAATCCTCTTCCAAGCGCTATGCATTGTACTCTTCATCCCAGCGACCGCATATCTTAGCGCTTTCCCAATGAACGTTATCCTGATCAACACAGATTTGTGACATCGCTTCGTAATGCCATCCACAATTCATTTCTCGTGTCTTCCACCAATCATCAAATAAGCGAGTCTCCACATGAAACAATAAAGTAGCAATTGTTCGTTTCTTCACAGATTGTATATGAGTTGCAGTTTCTTGCTATCTGCAACATGTCTTAAAAAAGATGTCAGCTTTAAATAGCTGTAGCCTCCGTCCGTGCGAACTTGACATTATCGAGTATCATATCCACGAATTGCATGGGCTCACATTGACACTAATTGAGTTACGTCTCGTTATCATGCTAAATCTCACATTAGCTGTAAAACAAGAGAGGAAATTCGGTACGTTCACTGAGTGACACTATGCTCATGCTATTGTATGTTCATGTTGCAATATGTCTTTATCCAACGCAATTGTGGCATTCTCAGTGAATCATTTACTGCGTCATACATACGGAGCAACAAGCACCTACATTGATGAAGATACTGATTATGTCGCCAAGCTTTACATTGCTTGCTTCTTGGAAGCCAAACTCTATATAATTTGGTGAATAAGTACATGGATCATACTCAAGCGTTTGAAGCCCTACTTTCAATATTTCTGTGAATGAAAACCGGATGACGCGTTCGATAGGATCATTGACGTGCAGTAATGGTAGGACCTTTAATATTGATGTATATTGCTCACCCATTCAACCATGCATGACTTAGCGAACGAGTACTGTTTAGGAAAAGAAAAAGGTATGTGCTGTGGAGAGTTTCACAAGCTTATCCACTGAGATCAACGTAATACTAAGAGAGAATGTAACACCTTGGTGTCAAGAAAATGATACAGCATTCCTAGCTCCAACCAGTCCTATAGGCGAGAGCTTTCAAATATGGAAGTGGAATGCTTTGGAAAGTGTTTTACGTCTGGATGGGTCATAAAACTGCCACTAAAAGGTAAATGTATTTACAAGGACAATTAGAGAAAAGAATAGTTTAAGAACACACACCTCACTATAATGAGCGATTGCACTGATACAGTAGATATGTTGCTACTGTATCAAATGGATCAGCATTGCTGCCTAATTTTGAAATTTTGTCCACTACGCCGGAGGGACTTTGTATATTCAATATGAAGTATCTGTGCATCATCTCGGTACGCTTCCGTGCGCTTTTATATTAATCCTTAAAAATTTTAACAGCCCTCCGTATGTCCCCGCACTTTGTTATTTTGTTACCATGTAATTCACATTGAGAAAAACCTTTCATATCAACACTTCTAATTCCGGCTGAGGAGAGGTCGTGTGGAAAGGAGGAACAGTCTAACGAAGGATTGTGGGTGAAGTTGGAGGATTATGCGAAGGAGTAAGTTTTCTTTCTGCGAAGGAGTTGGAAGAACCAAGAATGGACGGGAGTGAGGTGAATAGTAACGCAGTAACCATTTGCACTGTTGGTGAGGCTTGATAAATTGAAGGATGAACAGATAGTAAACAGAATGATGATTTCGAGTACTCCAGTGTAGGGTACGATTTCTGTCCGTACCCTCTGTATCTACCAAACCCCTCGGACTTTCTTGTGCTCTATATATCTCGCATGCACCGATTGGTCCAAATATAATAACAAACGTTCTCACCCGAGTCGAGATTGTGTGATGTAAAAAACTGATACCAGTGGCCAAACCTGACCTGTCTATTCCCTGCTTGACACGATAGCCTTTTATAAATATTAGTCTCCGACTGCGTTGGCCCACGAGGTAACAGCATGGACTCATGTCAATGTTCGACCATTTGACATTCCATAAAATTCGATACTCTAGTCTAAATCTGAGCCGTTGTATGCATCTCGTACTTGTAATGGTAAGGCATCAGGAACCTTCCATAGCTAATGTGTGTCCAGATTATCAGCAAAGTACGACCCTCGTATTCAGGTGTGTTAAATTTTGAAACATTGTATAATTTGATATAATGGATGGATTCTGTAGAGCTCGGTAGGATGTAAACCCAATATTACACACGTAATTCAAGATTTTAGAAGAAGAATTGTCTCTGAAGTCGCGTATCTATTTCTAGTCCCTACACACATACGATTGTGGTTCAATTTCTACTCATATGTGGCACTGACTATTCAATGGGAAATCCTCTTATAAAATGCTGGTTTTGGAACACCTGCTGTAACAGTTTCTCCATATGAAGTAGAAACATCGAGCCTTCCCTATTTCTCATGGCGAAGAATATGATCGCCTAAACATTCGAGCGTGCTTTTTTATTTGTAAATACACAGCGCGGCGTGGCACGCTTTATTAAGCTCTGTGAAATACAGTAATTGTACTGGTGAGAAATAGATACCACTCGCACACTGGAAGTAATACAGCCGAAAGAACTTTGACCAAAATTATTACGATTGCGGGATTGTGATTACTAATAGTGAGTTACCCAGATAGGTTCACAACGGTGTTATGTGGATCAAAAGTGGTACGAATTTGCTCCTGGAAGCTAAGGTACCTCAAGCGACAGTTCTTTGGTTTGCGATATAAATGGTTTTATGGATTGGATGAGGATAGAGGAGTGTCATTAAGGAACACGTGTGAGGGTGTCTGTTTCGCATGACATCACCATATTACACAATAATTTGGCCCATGTTATAATCAGGATAGTGTGAAAAATATTGAAAGTAGTAGAGTGCTAATCAGAATAATGTGGATAATAATAAAAGTAGTGTGGTACAAAACTAATCAACTCCAACATGGACCGTGAGAGAGAAGAACTCATTTTGCGCCTAATTGAGAAGGTTCCTTAGTGTGATATGCTGCGGCATATGTTGGTTTCTCGGACTCTGATTGATTCTTCATATTCCTGCCTTGTATTATTCATTCGTAGAGCAGCACGTTTGACAAAGATGAGCGGTATATGGCAACATCCGATTTATCCTCGGAATTAACAAAAGGTTCGGCACCGCTCGGAGCGCACTTAGAGACAAAGTACGTACGATCTCTTACAACGAATCAGATACTGATTCCATCCCTTCTAGGGTGTGCACAGCTATTTTGAACCAATTGAATGACACTTCCAATGATGTTCAATCCGTGGCAGTCAAATGGTGAGCAACTCGGCATACATATTTGCAATTAATTGTGACAATTCTGTCTAGTTTGGGTATTTTGGTCACCAAAGTGAGTGATCGTCAAGCTGCCGACATTGCTGCGAAATTGTGCAATCTGATCCTTCATGGCCAATCCGAGCTTCATGACATCTACACAATCGGAATAAAAACGGTTTTGGCCGATGTCGATATTTCTGCGGGTAATTTGGTGTCGCAATCGATCTCAGCACAGTTTTTGCAAAGTTTATCGCGCTCCGATTTGGATGCACGCATCAAAGCGGATGTTCTGGACAGCCTTGCGGATGTATTGCGTCGATTTGGGAATTGTATCGCCAGTGATCATGAAACGTATCAGAACTTGTTTCTAACACTTCTGCATGACCCGTCTTATCTGATACGAAAACGCACAATTCAATGCGTTGGGTCTCTTGGTCTCGTTGTTTCCGATGAATTGCTAGCGCGCTTAATTGATGAATTGGGGGAGCGAATTCATGGTGGCAATGCGGAGACGCAGACACTTGTACAAACCATAGAGACTCTATCACGGACTTGTGGACATCGACTAGATGCTCATTTACAGAAAATCGTCCCACTTTTGATTCAATTCTGTGGTCGCGTTGACGATGCGACTATGCAGAGCGGAGTTTTTGATGAGCTTCGCGAGAATTGTATCCAAGCTTTTGAATCGTTTTTCACGAATTGTCATGCGGGATTATCGCACTTTAGGAATGATATTGTAACTCTTTTGTTACAATTCATGTCATACGACCCAAATTACAATTACAACGACGAAGATCAAGAGATGAACGACAGCGAGGAAGAATTTAGTGATCAAGATTACAGCGATGATGATGACACAAGCTGGAAAGTTCGGCGAGCAAGCGTTCGTGTCTTAAGTGTGGCGATGACACGACCCGAGTCATTTGAGAGCATCCAAACGCATGTGATGGAGAAATTGATCGATTGTCTCAAGGAACGCGAAGAAAATGTCCGCATCGATGTATTTGGAGCCGTTTCGCAATTCATCATCGCTCTTCGAACGCATTCCAATCGCAACATCGAACTCGTCAATACATTTCATCAACAGATAAAAACAATTATCAGCTACTCAACACGTTATCTTCGTGTCAAAACGTCCATTGCGTGTCGTCGAGCTCTACTGGGAACGCTTTGTGAGTTGGCACAATTCAAATCTGGTCAATTATCCTCTCATTTCCAGCTGTTATTTCCGACGTTACTCTGCGCACTCGAAGATAAGCATTCGGAGTTGAAAATGGAGATACTAAGTGTTTTGCGACTGTTGATCGATACACACGAACCAGAAAGCATATTTGACTTTGTACCAGCGATTGTACGTCACTGTGTGGACTGTGTACAGAAAGAATGGTACAAAGTGGTGACTAAAACACTTGAATTGATCCAATCACTGGTTCGCGTTATTGAAAATAGCCAATTGGCGTCGGTATATGCGAAAACATTGATGGAAGCAGTGGTACCGCATTTGAAAACAAAGGATACAGATCAAGAGGTCAAGGAAGCCGCAATCGATGCTGCTGGCCAGCTTGTGAGTAGTTTATTAGACGCATTGGGAGGTCGTGAGCACGAGATTTTGCTCGTGTTATCGGATCTCTTGAAGAATGAGAACACCCGCATACACGCGATGAAAGCAATCGGTACAATATCGCAGCGTATGGACATCTCAGCGATTCGAAACGATGTGGTGAAGAATTTGGCGCTTTTACTCCGACAACAATCCCGAACTTTGAAGCAAATCGTGTTACAAACATTGACGGTGGTGATTTGCTCAAAAAGTGCAGAATTGGATCAGGGATTGGTGGATTCAACGTTGGCCGAAGCGTGTGTGCTGTTAAATGGCTCGGATTTTCAGTTATGTCGTCTAGCGATTGAATTGGTGTTGGCGATATTAAGAACGACCTCAATTCATTCGGATGATATAATGTTTCAGAAGATCTTAGACAACTGTTTACAATTGGCCAGAAGTAGCACAATGCAAAGTGAGTGTTTAGATGCATTGGAGCGATATTTTACACAGATTACAAAATTGTCCGTATCCGTTCCGAAAGTGTTTCAAGCACTGTGTGATTCTCAGGACACGTCCAAGCAGACACTGATTCATATCGCCCGATGTGTGGCAGCCTTATGTGCGGATTCCTCGGTATCCGATCCCTCCTATGTGATTCAAAGCTGTTTACAGGAATTGGATGCTGCTCACGATCCCTCGAAGGAGAAGCATACAATTCTGCCATTATATTGTATTGGTGAAATCGGTAAAAGGAATGTCATTTGGAGCGATTTTGGAAATGGTAAGGAATTACTGTTACGGTATTTTACAATGGAAAGTGAAGAACTGAAAACCGCAGCAGCATTCACACTCGGTAATTTATGTAACCAACACAATCTAGGTTGCGTGGACCTGATTTGGAGCAAATTGGAAGGAGGGGAGCACACGTATCTGATGCTTTGTGCGTTGCGTCAAGCAATTGGTAATTGCTCGGATCGAGATTGGATGGGTCCATCGGATCGTATTCTTGGCATGCTCATGCGGTGCAGCAATTCTGAAGAGGAAGGAATACGGAATATGGTCGCAGAATGTCTTGGAAAACTCGTCTTTATCCGAACTGGCGACACTGTGAAATGTCTGGAAGAAATGAATCGTTTCGATGCTTCAAATAGAGAACGATGGACAGCGATAACAGCAATGCGTGCAGCGATAACGAGCAATTGCGTGGAGGAGAAGCATGAGTCGGTGATCAAATTGGTATTCAATGAGGCAAAACCGCTTCTTGCAGCACTGAATGACAACGATTATCTCATTTGTCGTGCGGCGTTGATGACATTGAACGCATTCCTGCATCATTATCCTGATTTGGTGTGTGATTACGTAAAAGATCTCATGGCACTAGTTATGCGTACTCTTTCCATCAAATGTGAGCGAGTAGTAGATTTGGGCCCGTTCAAGCATAAAGTGGACGATGGTGTCGCAGTTCGAAAAGCGGGTTTTCTATGTTTTGAAACGACGCTGACCTCACATGCTTACGACTTGATCGAATGCCAAGTGTTTCAGTCTGTGATTGAACGAGGATTGGATGATCAAGAAGATATACAGATGCAGTGTCACGGTATTATAAGCAAACTGTGTCAAGTGAAACCTATTTGTGTCGTTCAGAGTCTATCAGTAATTCTAACCGCGTTGCAAAAGACAATCAACAAAAACGTAAATGAAGATCATATAGGAACGCAATTGGAACGTACCAAAGATGTCATTCGGAGTGCTTTGCGCGTTTTGGACGCTATCAGACAAATACCCGAATTTAACAAACACCAGCAAATGATCAAACTGATGGAGGAAATTTCAAGAAAGCCGCACTTGCAAACAATATATGACGTAATACAAAGGGAAAGATCAATGGGATAGGAAAGTTGTAGGGCTCGTTGTATAAGTGTGTTTGATCAAGTCAGTATCCAGTTTGTGTAATGTCGCATTAGAGGTCTTGTGCTCTCACCACGAGGCAATCTTACAGGCGATCGTATCTAACGTGATAACTAACGTGGTATAAGGTCACACTTGTTTCCTGTCTAAATCAATACTTCAACGCCATTCACTTCGCAGATTCAGAGGGTACGCGGTTCTATCCTCGTTACCAACTATCGACTGCATGTTTTCGAAAGATTTCACGAAATTTTTGCGTGTACCGATACGAAGAGACAAATATTGCAAGTTCAAGTTGCGCCTGATATATCTGTATGCTTTTCTCTTACCGAAATGAATTGTCATCCTGTCGTGCACAATACTTTCACAACGATTCAATAAGCCACAACAGTGACACAATCATTTTTTCATTGTTCATTCCGAAGGCCAACAGATAATATGGACACAAAAGACGTGGAGCCCGGTACCAAGCCCGGTTTTGTGAGCTTACCATCGCCTGCAGAAAGTATCAAGCATGAAGATGTCGGTCATCCATCGGTTTTAACATTATTGATGGTCTCTATGCCGCGAATGGCTATCAATGCAGCTTGGGCAGCACAATGGGCCGCTGTGGGACCTTGGCTGAGCACTATGATGCCCAATTGGGCTGTCCAATTGACACAGTTTGTGGGTCCCACAGTCGGGATTTTCATCGGTCCAATCATTGGCGCGTTAAGTGATCGATGCACGCATCGTACTGGTCGACGGCGAATATGGATTCTATTTCCAGCTATCTTGAGTATTGTATGCTGGAACCTGATGGGTTTTACAAAGAAATTTGGTAGTCAGTTGGGCGATTACGGTGATGGAACCGAGGGAACACCAACTAATCGTAAGTGGACCACAATGCTTATGGTTTTCTTTTACATTTGGATGGATGTGACTGTGAATATCGTACAAATTCCGGCTCAGCTCCTTGTGGCTGATTTGGCGGGCGATCGACAGACATTAGGACAAGCGATCGGTCAAGGTTGGTCAACTCTTGGAGCCTTGAGTATCGCCGTTTACATTCAGATTTTTGGACCGGCATATGAAACCATTCATTATTTTATGATTTTACTATCATGTCTTATGGGCGTTAGCATAACTGTTATGTGTTTGTTTGCAAATGAGAAACAATTCGTTTGTTCGGATGGAAAATCGAAATGGAGTGAAGTTACTGGCGCATTTCTTTCCGTTTACGAGTGTGTGCGGACAATGTCTCGTACCCTTTGGACCTATTTTATTATCGTTTTCTTCGTAATGTATGGGTTCACTGCATATAACGGTGGAAAAGGACAGTTTTTCGGGTATGAAGTTTTTGGTGGTGAGTCTGCAGGTGCAGACACGTGTGGAGATACGTGCACTCCCCGCCAAGAGAAATTCAACGATGGCGTTCAGTTGGCCACCGGCTTATCAGATATCTTGTTCAATGTGACAGGGTATTGCTATTCTTGGATGCTTCCATTTCTCGTCCCAAAATTCGGACTTAAATGGGTTTTGTTATGTTCTCTCGTTCCTCAGATTCTTTTGATTGCAATGGCGACCATCCGGGTGGCTATATTTGACGTAATCATTGTTATTATGACGGCATTGACTCAGACGGCGCTGGCTGCATTTATGGTTCCTGTGTGTTATATGTAGCGGGCGAGGGAAAAGATGTTGGAATGAGTTTGGGCGCTTTGAATTCTGCCATTTGTTTTGGTCAATTATTTAATTTTGCGCTTTCCTCGATGGTGGTAAGCACGAGTTATGGATATGCATTGCCAGTTTTGATTGGTGGAATAATGACAGCCATTGCATTCGTATTCGGAGCCTTTTGTTTCAAAGTCGAAATTTATCGCATGTAGATTACAGTTTACAGTCAGCACAGTTTTTCAAGTCGATTACTAGAATCACAAATAGGATATTAACAATATAATATTAGTTTTTGTTAAATCGCCATATACGTCGTTTTATTACTGTGCACATGAACTGGATCGTCCAATCGGAATGGTTGCTGAGTTTCCTCTTTTTGGTACTGTTTTCGTAATTTACCACCAAAAACCGGCTTCAAATACGCTTCATCAAGATCCACCCACAAATTGCGAACGCTTCGACCTCGCAGGAGCGCTTTTTCTCCTTCCGAAGCTTCATTTACCTGCGGTGCAATGCGATCGTCCAGAGGCTGTTGCCAGATCGGATCCAGCTCACACGATTCCGACGTTCCGCTCTCAGCAAGTGACCGTGCTTGCGCAGGTGTTTCCTCTGCTTGACCGAGTCCAAGCACCTTCAATAGTGGTCCCGTTGCGGCACCGAATATAACTGTTGTGAATAAAACGGTGGCAAGTGTGGTGCTTTGTATAACTGCAATGTGATCTTCATGTCCTTTGCGTCCATGCGCGTTCAATGACAACGCAAAAGCAATGGCTCCACGAGATCCCGAGAACCATATAACTAGCATGTATCGAAAAGGAATCCGTCGACCTTTCTCGCGTCGCCAGCACACATTGGCGATGGTGCATAGTGGAAAGGTATTGAATGCACGTGACGCCACACACGCTGTAATACTCGCCACAACAAACTTCCAATCCCATACAAATAAGTCGTGATATGCGATGAGACTGACGCCAAGATAAAAGTAGATAAAGTTTTCAGATAAGAAAGCCATTGTTGATAACAAATGTTTGAACGCAAACGAGCTGGCTTCGGAGATGTTATACATGTGATAATGTCGGATAAATACACCGCTGAAGAACACTGCAAGTAAACCGCTCCACTTGCATACGTCCGCGGCAAGATAACATGCATAACAAGATAACAACACGATACAAATCTCATAGGTTGGATGATGACGCAATGCGACGTCGGAATGCTTCAGTAAGTATGCTGAACCATAACTGATAACTGCTGCTAACGCGACAGAGCCGACAAAAATGGTAATCAGTCGCATGATGAGTTTGATTTTGGTGGCGATTGTCACTTCTGTGTTGCCTTGAGCCACGAAATCCTGAAAGATGGAAAATAAAACGATTGCAACAGCGTCGTTTAATACGCTTTCTCCAAATACCAGGTTAAATAACAAGGAAGGCGCATGACTCTTCTTGAACACAACCAGTGTTGCAACAGGATCGATTGCAGAAATTAACGCTCCAAATAAGTACGCTTCTGCAGCTGTTAAAGACGTTTCCGTCATGATATGATATTGTCCTGCCCAATATAATAAGAAGCCGGTCACAAACGTAGCGATCAATGTCCCGATGACGGTTAAGAGAAGGATGGATGCAAAATTCATAAAGAAACCTCTCCCTTGCGTGTTAAATCCAGCTTCCAGTATGATTGGTGGTAATAAACCATAAAATAAAACTTCAGGGCTCAAACCTGCACTAAGTGCACGCTATCACACAGCAGTGAGTTTATTCAAATTGCCGGTATAATATTACAGACGTACCGATTCCGATACAAACGATAAGATGCAGCCACACTACATAAAATACGGTTCACAATCATAATCAATTCACAAAGAAACGCACCAAAATGCCTAAAGCGATCGCCCAAGACGAAGTAGAGAATATCGGAGCGGTTTTTTGCCGATCAATTCGATACGCAATAGTCACTAAAGCGAGTTGGATAAGTGCGCATACTAACAATTCAGCGCTTGCCCATTTCGAATTAACAAAGTCTTCCACGGGAATCTCTGTCGTGTTGGACGCGGAAGCCAGCTTCAAATCATTCAACGACATTTCTTCCAAATAAGGCGGTTGGATATTTATGAGATATTCCTACATAACGCAATCACTGCGCTGACATTGCAGAGATAACAGTTATTGCCACACTAATATTAACCAAAAGCTATCATCAGTCCATTCTCTCAAATGACAACAGTACATAGCTTCACCTGTCCGCTTCTTCAAGCCCATGCGCCGCCACAATGCTTGCGAGGAAACAGTTTCTACATGCATCTCTGATCCGCGCTACACCTTGACGCATTCCTTCCAGTATAGTGTATACCAACCAGTGTATACCTCACACGAGTGCTTGAGGTTATCTAACCGCTACCTCTCGTTACATGAGTCATCCTTCCTCACATTCTCAGCGTCTTGTTCCTCGGAAGCTTCCAAGTCGGCGATTTGTATTGCTTGATCGTGTCGCACCCATCGCGCAGAATCATTGATCGTCAGTGCCAATAGCGCTTTTATTCCCAAGACAATATGCTCCACAATCAGCAGAATCCATAGACGGAGTACCCACACATTGTCATTCATTTTGTAGAAGCCCTTCAAGAAGAGCTGAACAAACGCATCAAAGTCGACGTGGCACGTGTAGAACAACACTGCGCAGTTGACAGCCACAGCTGCAAAGCTCATAAACTCCAAAATGCTCATCAATGTCCTTATTTCACACTCACTTTCAAAAAAAGGTCGCTTCTTCGCTTGCACACAACTCAAAATGTCGAGCCTCAGCGTGATGACATTTATTCCGAGAGCGAGTAGCGGGCCAAGCGGAAGCACTGACACAAACATTGTGACGTAGCCAAACTGGAGGATGATTTCCATTTGCTTATCTAATAAAAGGTCGGGTTGACGCATTGCTTCCTGGAGGTACACAGTGACGGGAACAGCTTCATTGTCTTCAAATTTTGGCCTTCGATCGACCAAGTACCATTTTGTGACCAGAAACGAATATAAAGGAATATGAAAGCCTGCACGTCTCCACTTCAATCGTACAAGAAGAATCGGCCACAACATTCGTTCCCACACGTACCAAAGCTGTCGAATGCCCATGATAATCACGAGTTGGTTTCGTAAATCAGTCGCATTTCGACGCACAAAGGCGATCCAAAACAGCGAGAGAAATGCGTTTAGGAATTTGAACCAGAAAAGCTTGGTTGCTAAGACGGACTCACGTTGCCACACGGTCTGATGGTTTTCCCATCGCGTCAGTGCAATCGCCACTTTGGTGTAGATTGCGTCCAGGATCATCATACAAACAGCATTACACAAGGGAACTATGTAGGGAGTTCCCGTAAACGGAATGACCGCGAGCCAGGAATGTAATGCTTTATCGACCGCTCCTGATTGTGTGATGAGAAATATGATGACGACCAAGACAGCCATGAACAGAAGAGCAGGGAGACCACAGTATATCCGGAAAAGTTGTATTCGTCTTGGGAATGTAATGTCGACGGTACCGAGTGAGATATCAGCGACCTCGAAATCGCCATAGTAATCTGCCACTTGCTCTTTCCGATTTTGGTGACAACTGCCAAAGTGAATGCAAAGTTCGCTTCGTTTTCGTTTCCAGAACTCTATCACCAGCGTCGCCCACACAGATACCAATATGGCGAATAACGGCTCCAGCCATTGAATATGAAACACTGTCCGAAGAAACTGACACAAAATTCCCGGAATCGCAATGAAAAGAAGCCACACAGTGTAAAATACAACAAACGCGTAGTAAAATGCATGTTTCTCGCCAAAATAATTCGCAAGTGGCCACAGGAAATCGTATGAAAACGATCGATCCTCGAGCAGCATCTGACGCGCAGTTGTACCTGAAAACGGCTGATAAATTGCTCCGCTGTGTACCATCATTCTGTAGAATAGAGACGCATTATGTCGCTGCGAATGAGATGCATCTGAAAAGACCCATTGCCGAAATATACTCTCAATCCCAAAGACATTGTGAAGCGGAAACAATTTGTGGATATTTCGATTGCGTAGATGCTTTTCCACGTGCACATCGATTTTCATGATATCGAATACGATCTGTTGTCGCTGTAAAGATGGAAATGGCTGGAATTTGGCTTCTTGAGCGCGTTGATAAGTCGATTTTTTCTTCGAATTGCGGTGTTTCACATTCAATTGCAAAGTTTCCGCATGTTGCTGTAGGACACCTTCTGTGGCGCCTACCGCAACATACTGTTTTATGGACGGTGATGATGTCGAAAGGGAAAAGTGTGCAATGGCGTGTGATTTTAATGGAATCATAAGCAGAGACGGACTTTGTATGCTGGATTCTCGTAATGTCTCCATCAAAGAGCTTTTGAAATTCGTTTCGAAAGAGAATATCAGGATAAATTCCACATTTGCCTTTTTGTAGAATGTTTGTGAACGTTCAGCACTTTTATGTTCAACTTCAACCTTGGGGTCCATTAATAAAGATGGAAAGGAATGATCGAATAGGGAGCGAATTGGATCTTTTGCTATTTGAATAAGACAAAGACCGTCACTATTACAGTGTTCTAACTCCCACGAAAGACTGACTGCCGAAAGAGTGTTTGTCAGCAGTTGAACTGTATCGAATTGTCGTGCCATTGTAGCGACAAAAAGCGGTGAATCTCGATTGTGATTCAGCCATCCCTTTTTCAAATAAGATAGCGCGTGTAAGATATGCCTTTTCGTGTTTTGATCGTGCGCATTGGCGCCCCTGAAGTCGAGTTTTCCGTGCGGCGCGATTGCATTCGTTTTGCGTTTGCGAGTAGTTTGCCTGTTATTGGCTAAAACACGATCCAGTAAAAGTCTCAGAATTTCCACCTCTCCACGCTCTGCTGCTGTGTGAATCACGGATTGGCTTTTATTCTCTTCACATGAACATGTGTGCAGGGGAGAAATACAAACCGTTATGATTGACTCAATATCGCTTTCGAATATCTGATTGGCTAAATTAGCACTCTTGTATTTCACCCAATTACGTTTCCTTATTTTGAATTGCATCTGTAAAAGCGCTGAAACAGAGCGAGTCATCCCGAAGCACGCGGTCCAATACAGCAAGTGCTGGCCATAGCGTAGAATATCAATACATGTGAATCCATTGCGTAGTACCGGCTCTAAATGCCGTCGGTAGTGATGGTTTTTCCGAATGATCTCGTGTGGCAATCTCGCGCCCATTTCTTTGGCGTACTGAATCCATTGTGCCCCATTTTCAATGAATTCATTCGCTAGTACATCAATCACACGGACTGGATCAAGCCGAGAGCGCCAAGCCTCTATCTCTGAAAGCTGAAATTTATCAGCAGAGTTTTTTTGCTGCTGTACTTTTCCCCTTAGACAGCTCCATTTCTTTTCATATGAAATCGCTCGTCGTCCTGCAACATCAACCGGATACATTCCGTCAACATCGCGTAACAGCGGAATGCTTCGCTGCGACTTTCCGAGTGCCTTTGGCTTCCGACTTGATCCAAGATGTGCGTTCATGTCCAAGAGGATAGAAGTTTGTTCATGATTCCCATTAAACGCACTCCAATGCAATGGTGTCCATCTATTCGTGTATTTGGGCACATTCGGCTGATCACCATAATAAAGGAGCTGCTTTGTGATTTCAATTCCATCATCAACGTGCTGATTCGTACAGCCACAACCAAAGCAACTGATACACTGTAGTGGCGTATTTCCAAACATATCTAGCGATTTTGCGTCAAGTAACGTGTCTGGCGGTATACAATAGCATTCTGGAAGCTGAATAGTTGCAAGCGGAACGAGCACATTATCGTGCAAAGTTAACCGTACCTGAAAGAGTTGCTTAACATTATACGAGTTATGCGGATACATTATAAACGCGAACGGCGATAGAAAAGCTACGGTTTGCTCCATCGAATACGACGGGAAGAAGACGTCACAGGATTCTCCGAGGAGAAGTCGCACAATGTTCATTTGCCCGCCGATGCACGCTGCATGTAAAGGACTGCGTCCTGCAATGCCTTTTGTGATCAAAATATCACTTGATGGAGGCCGTAAGGACTGAGACGGATCGATTCGGTCAAAGGTGGAGCCGTACAGTATGATCTCAAGGACACGCTCTTCATTTCCATTTTCGCAAGCTTCGAATAGATCCATCGTAAGGTTTTCCGAACGTACTCTTGCCAAGTGTTAGGTACGGTAAGTACGATGCTGCGCTTCGGGTACCCCTCTTCAGTCATTACTAACAAGAAAGAAGAGGCAGACAATACTTACACGCAATAAAAATGAAAACAGTCAATTCGTCGCGTGGCATTGGTGGTTGATGACACTACAGAGCTGTTTTCCCGATATGAGAAGAAGGCAAAACAATTGATTCTGTACAGTACGTCAAGTGGAATAAATAAATTAACTTCAGATTTTAAGGGATCATATCGCGTGGGAATCCTCGGACGTGGCGCACATATCAGGGTATCAGATTTGCTGAACCGACCCATTTTTACGTACAACATTCTGTGTATCATCAATCAGTGACTGGAGTTTTGCAGAGTCCAAAAGGATGGATATCGATTCCACAAAACGATCAACAACATCGACGATTGCTTCGAATGCGACTGTGATTAGCGCGCAAAACTCCACAGCAAATAAAAAGCGATTATATTATTTGCGTCTTATCGATTCGCGAAAATGGCATTATTCCGAAACATTTGCATTATTTATGGACTTTTTTACCCAATTGTTAACCATTTCCTTCACTTTTAAAGACAATTTCGCCAATGGCGTTGGCCCTCAAGGATCACGACTGTTTTCGGCATTATTGATGCTTTGCTACTTTATTGATATGGGTATTCGAGTACTTGGACTTCGATCAGCCTTATTTCGATCGCATTCTAACGTGGCCGACCTCGTATGTCTATCATGTATGGTCGTAATACTTGGCGTACGATTTATTGCAACATCCTCTCAATTTCAGTTATGGTTGATATTAACATATATGGTACTGGTAGCATTTCGACTGATCCTGAAACCACGTGCGCGTATATTTTCGAAAAAACTACATAAATTCAGGAGACATGGGGATGAGATTCGGATCTCTATTCAATCCTTGCGAGCGTCATTGGCTCGTATTCCAGGAATATCGGCTCTAGCGATCGAGATGATGGAAACTGATCTCGTCATAATCTGTGGTAGGCAAGAAGGTGATATGACGCGTAACGAGTTGATTCAAATTCTAGAACGAGCATTACATTATCGGCCACATAATCTATCCGCAACCGAATTTCTATCGCATTTACGTGACATAGATGCTTCCAGCAAAGTCGTATATGGAATGCTGGATGTCGTACGCAGTACGCTTTGGCATTGGTCCAACCAGAGCGCGGATCTCATGTGGTGTATACTGGTTGTATGCGTGAATGCGTCTATCAGTCCCTTGCTAGCGTTCTTTCTGGATCACCTTTCCGTCGCATTCGAGTCTTTAGTGGATGAGAAACTCCAAGTTGATGTGTCGAGACTTCATTTTGGAATATTTGGTATTCTTGGGATTTGTCTACCATTTGTCCTAGGCGACTACGCTATTGGATATTTCCAGTCCAAGATGATCTCAAAGGCCACCGAAAGACTACAAACGTTCTTATTGAATATCATTCTTCAGCAAAATACAAGTTTCTTTGCGGAGCGATCAGAAGGCGATCTCAATAATCTGTTCTCCAGCGATATCGCACGCGTCAACGCATTGTGGCAAGCAGTGTTTTGGAATTTTCTCAACCCATTGGTGGCGGTGCTATTTGGTTTTGGATACGCTCTCTTGATGAATTACAAACTGGGGATAATGGCGTTTGCATTTGCAGCCGTACTGCTGTCCAGTGGACCACAAGGTTTTGCTTCTCAGCGGTCTAAAGAATTCGGATCAAAAAATGCGTTTGTGGCTGCTGAGTTTCAAAATGCGATTGCGTGTCACAAAGTGATTCGCGCATACGCAATTCAAGCCCCTTTGATGGAACGTTTTGAAACAAATTGTATACAGTTGCGTAAAAATCAGTTTTTGAAAGACTTTTGGTCCAGCGCGGTTCAAATATACATCGAGTCGGCCATGTACATTTTCACTTCGATCATGATGGCGTCGCTAGCGATGGATGTTTGGCATGGAAATATAACTGCGGGTCGTTTCTTTGGCTTCGTGACGCTGCTAAGTCGCGTTTCAACGCCAGTGACCGTTCTTGGCGGTTTTATGCGTGTGGCAATCGGCAATGCCAGTAGTCTTCAGCGGCTGGACGACATCATCGTTGGGCTTGGAGACCAAGATTCTAGAGGAGATGACCTACCAAGACTGCCTCGAATGAAACAAGCATTGACGGTGGATCGACTTGCTTTCACGTACGATTCCACTTCTGACATTTACGTGCTCGATGGAGTCTCTGCAGTGTTTGCTTTGGGCACCTACAACTGCATTGTGGGGTCGTCCGGGTGTGGGAAAAGCACATTTCTCTCGTGTTTGATGCAATTTCAGGACGTATCAGGCGGGTGCATTCGTCTTGATGGACTTGATGTTTACAATTTCTCCAAAGAATCATTTATGCGGCAAACAGCGGTGGTGTTTCAAGATGGAGGAATACTTAACGGAACCATATACGATAACATCCGTTATGGTAATGTTAACGCAAGTGACGAAGAATGCGAGCAAGCAGCACGATTGGCTGAATGTATGTTCATCCAAGAGCTTGTAAATGGCTTTCATACAATAATCGGACAACATGCGACTTGCAATTTAAGTGGAGGACAAGCCCAACGCATTTGTTTGGCACGAGCGCTTTGTCGCAAGCCGAGGATCTTACTATTGGATGAAGCGACTAGCGCATTGGATCCGGAAACAGAGGCGTCTATCATTGGAACACTTGAAAAGCTAACGAAACAAATACAAACGACAATCATTTCAGTGACACATCGCTTGTCGACGACAGTGAATGCGAATCAAATTTTAGTTTTGGATCGAGGAAAAGTCGCAGAGATTGGGCGGTACGAAACATTGATTGATCGCGGCGGTTTGTTCTATGAAATGGTACACACCACCGAGGAATCGTCGATGTTGCCCAATCAGATGAGAAAAAAGTACTCGTTTCGGATGCAGGCTCCTGTAAATAGTGTGGTTGCGTTACAGCAATTTACGCAAAATCTGGAGAATCGAGCCGCTGAATCGAATCGTCGCTCGCAATCTGTCACATCATGGCAAGGACACTCGGCGCGAGTGGTTAATGAGTTTCGCTCACGCCGCAGCACACTCGATTCTAATCACGTGCATCTCAGCAAGAAAGGAGGAAAAGAAGATGATCGATATTTCATGATTTAAAGCGAGTATATTAATGTAATTACTAGAAGACACGTGTCTCCTTTCTAAACGTGAGCTGCATCTCCGTCGTCAAAACCAACTTCAACTGTAGTTCTAAATACTTGCGAGTGACTTAAATATCGAACCTTACACACTTTCCTTCGACTGAACATCATTCTAATTGTCAAAGGCAACTTCAACCAACTTGATATAATTCTGTAAATGCTGAAAAGATTGCGTGTATCAGTTGAATGACTAAACCTTTTACCCTTCAACTTTATCCAATGACAATCATTCTCCGACTGTCATACGTCAATTTTCAATCATTTCTCAATTTTGCATCTGATGCAAACGTCCGCCAATTCGCTTTGGGCGCCGAAATTATTGTACGCAGTCGGATCTGCGGGACAGTCGGCATTAGTCAATTATATCGCCATTTATTACCAGCACGTAGTACACTTTTCGGAGTGGGAAATTGGCATTTTACAAACGCTTCCGTGTGTTTGTGCGATCCTTTCGCCGCCTATTTGGGGAGCGATCGCGGATTACTTTAATGACCAGAGAATGATTCACAACGTATGTGCAATTGGAAGTGCGCTGCTCTTATTCAGTATTTCATATTTCAAGACTTTTGGAGTGGGAGTCCTTTGTATTGTGACAATTGGCAATTTCCTGGCAGCGCCGTGCGGTTCCCTCCAGGATCACGCTGTGTTACACATGCTCGAGAAAACTGGGGGAGAGTATGGAAAACAGCGCTTATTTGGAGCAATTGGGTGGGGGGTTGGCGCGTATGTGGTCTCCATCTTGGTGCAGTATTACGGACTGCATGCGGCATTTTATGTATATCTCGTACTCATGTTACTCTCTGTGGCTATTTTGCAGCAAATTCCGCCGGTTAAAGGTGAGACATTAAAGTCGCCTTCGTCTGTGCAAATTTATGGTGAAGACGACGGATTGCTTCCGAAGGAGACGGACACAACGGGACAATCAGTACCAATCACCATGCAATTCTGGAATCTCGTACGTTATCAGAAAGATGTGCTGGTTCTTCTTGTGGTCATATTCCTCATGGGACTTATGTTTGGTGTCTTAAGTAGTTATCTGACAATGTTTCTATTCAATTTAAGTGGTGGAAATTCACAAATTGTAGGAATTGCAATTGTTTGTGAGACCATTTCGGAATTGCCGGCTTTTTTCTTCTCTCAACAATTGATTGATCGATTCGGTGTTGTGATGGTGTTGGTTGCCTCGACATTGGGCTACGGCATTCGCATCACGTTTTATTGGCTCATGACGAATGCGTGGACAGCTATTCCGCTGGAACTGCTGCATGGAGTTACATTTGGATTGTCGTGGGCAGCATGCACTCAATACATTTTCACATCGGCACCTGTGGGCTTGGAAGGTTCCATGATGGGAATCCTCAATGCTGTGCAAAATGGACTCGGAAGGGGAGCTGGAACGTTAATCGGTGGAATCTTGTATCAGAAGTACTCTCCTCAATTTATGTGGATGATCACCGATATTGGCGTTCCTCTTACCTTTCTCGGACTTTTAGTATTTGCATTCATTCGTGCATCGCCTCGAGGCAAACTCGGGACAAAACAGGAAAGGCAAATGCAAATGACTGAATGTGCACAAATTTTGTCCCCATACACGGCGCATGAGCAGTCAATTTTCAAAGAATTGCATTGACACTTTTTTGAACAAAAAACGCAAAATTTTGGTTGTATTCAGCATTCAAATAATTTCTTTTATGCGACATTCTGGAAATACTGTCGAATGTGTTTGATATCATCTGGAGTCGTTCGACAGCATCCGCCAAAGATTCTCGCGCCAGCGTTGTACCATTTCGGCAAGTACGTATTCCAATCCGTTGGACAATCAGTCTCACTATCTTTAATGGACTGGTTTGGTCGCTCCCATCGTTTTTGGTCTGCATTCCACTCTTCACCGCTGTTGGGGTACACAACTTTATCACAAGAACATGAAAAACTGAGAAGAAGGGACTCGACAAACTTTGGATTCGTGCAATTGATACCAACACCAAGCAAGTTTTCCAAACAGCGTATCGATTGAATCATTTCTGTGAGTTTGGATATCGGTTCTCCGCTATTGAGTTGGAATTCACTTCGACAGGCGACAGCAAGAACAATTTTCAGATTTCTCTCCTCAATCATTTTGGTATGCGCATTGAGAAGACACACAATCGCTTCTACTTCACGTAAACACGGAATCGTCTCAAAGATCAATATATCGACTTGTGAATGACTCGACAATGTGAGAAATCGACTTGAATGCCACGCCATCAACTCGTCCACATCCAACTTGTATTCGCCTCGGTATTCCTACATCGAAATTGAGATCAATCACAAAATTTAAAATGAGTCGTACCGATCCATCAGCCAGCGCGGCACCATAACATCCAATACTCGCGGCAATCAGCGGCTTTGGAGAGGACGTACGGTCTTTACCCTTCCAACTTGAATCTCGAGCGATTCCAGCCAACTCGACACTCTTCATCAACATTTTGATAATCGCTTTTTCCGCTCTTTTGGAATCGCCTTGAAACTCTCGTAAAAGTCCATCCAATGAAGCCTGATAGCTCGCTGTCGTCACAATATCGGCACCGGAGGAATAGTACTGTACATGTGCATTCACAATCGCTTGCTGTAAATGAGCGTTTTGTGGGAGTAAGAGACGCGCAGACCATAAACTTCCTTCAGAAAGATTCACGCCATTGTATTTCTCCACTTCCGTCGCCAAACCGCCATCCAGAAGAAGTACGTCGCGTGATATTAATTCCGAAGCGTTTATGGCGCGTAAGCGTTCGCGCTGATAATCGACGACACGCATCGATATAAACCGGTTTTATTCGGTACTTTGGGGTGTATTGGATTGGCTGAAGATCTACGATAGAAAATATAGGATTGGATATTATTTCATTGGAGAGTACTTTCAAATGATGTGATTGGGTATAATTAGACTGGACCACGCGCTTCGAATGTATACTTGACGTATACTATCCCAATGGAGAGTCGTTTTGTGGGATGTGCTAGCAGTTTCGAATTATCATAGAATAATTCTACACTCGAGTTTAGCTCCCGTTCTTTCAATTTGAGAGAAGAAGACGAATGGCTCCAACGCGCACAACTAATCGCTTTAAGGAAGCTAAACCGCTGTATGGTCGTAAGATATGTGGCGATCACCTTTGGGCTCCCAAAGCAATGTACGCTATTTCATCAGCAGGTCAATCGGCATTAGTGAATTATTTACCAATTTACTACCAACATACCGCACAATTCACAAAATGGCAAATTGGTGTATTACAGACTTTACCTTGTGTATGCGCCCTGATTGCGCCACCACTTTGGGGCGCTGTGGCTGATAAATTAGATGGACAACGATTGGTTCATAATATCTGTATCATATCCAGTGCAATTATTTCATTCAGCATCCAATTGTTTCGAACGTATGACATTTGGATCCTTCTTATTGTTGCATTAGGCTTTTTCCAGCAAGCACCATGTGGATCCTTGCAAGATCATGCCGTTCTCGATATGCTGGCAAAAGTCGGAGGTGAGTATGGGAAACAGCGGCTATTTGGAGCCGTCGGATACGGTCTTGGAGCATACATTTCAGCGCTGGTAGTTGGTTGGTCGGGTATCGAATGGTCGTTCAACCTCATGCTCATTCTGACGCTGTTATCTGTGCTTGTCTTACGACACATTCCCGCAATCAGTCACGCACATGATCACGAGGACGAATCGAATGCGTTGATGGAAGCCAATATAAGCGATAGTGAGATTGTGGAAAAGAGAAAAAGGAAGCGAGCGTCTTTTTCAGAAAACATGACACATTTGTTTGCACACCAATTTGATGTATTGGTTCTCTTATTGGTCGTATTCTTATTGGGTTTAATGTTTGGCGTATTATCGAGTTTTCTTACATTATATCTCTTCAATTTAAGTGGTGGAAATCCGCAAATCATTGGAATTGCAATCATGTGCGAAACTGCTTCCGAGCTTCCAGCGTTTTTCTACTCTCATCAGATCATCAACAAGTTGGGCGTCGTTGGGGTCCTACTGCTCTCCACCTTGGGGTATGCGTTGAGAATTTCATATTACTGGTACATGACGAATCCGTGGACTGCAATTCCTTTCGAGCTATTACATGGACTGACATTCGGGTTGGCCTGGGCTTCCTGCACACAGTACATATTCGCGTCTGCCCAGCCAGGATTCGAGGGAACCATGATGGGAATGTTGAATGCTGTTCAAAACGGACTGGGTCGGGGTGCTGGTACTCTGATTGGCGGGTATTTGTACCAGACATATGGCCCAAAAACGATGTGGATGATGACCGATATGGGCGTTCCGGTGGCGTTGTTGGGTATTGGGGTGTTTGCGTTTTTGAAAAGCAGAGACAGTGCTGGGGTCACATTGCAAGATGAAGAGGCTATTCGACTGGAAAGCGCACAGATCTTCTCACCCCATAGCGCGGATCCTCAGTCCATTTTACGAGACTTCAGCTCTCCAATTGGCAGTTATTCGACGCGGCCGGATTATGATACATTGTGATTTGCTGGGTTTTAGCCAATTATGTGTCAGTCTTAGGCTGTTATTGCGACCAATCCACTTCGCTAATTGTTGGCCAATCACCATTAGTTTAATGCTATTAAATCGATGTAATTCACTCATACAGGTGGTGAGTTTGTCATTCTAGCCAATCAATTTACGAAATAGCTGTCATTTTGCAAGTGAGAATGATGCAAATCAGCGGATCGGAAATGCGATTCATCGAGGAAGGAATTGCTTGTGACGTGCGCGCAGATGGCCGTTCTCGGACAACGCATCGAAGTGTGGTGCTGGAGACCGGTTTGCTTCCTCATTCAAACGGTTCAGCGCGTGTTAAAAAGCAGAATTTCGGAACGGACGTATTAGCATCCGTGAAATTAGAAGTCGTATCTCCAGCACCTGAAGCTCCCAATACTGGCGTTTTAACTGTCAATGTGACTTGTTTTCCGTCAATTTCGTCAAAAATGACCAACGGACGTGCATTGGATGAAATCAATGTTGAATTAAGCCAATTGATGCAGCGATTCTTTACCTCTCACAATAGTATCGACTTGGATCACTTTTGTATTGCACCCGGTCAATATGTGTGGGGTATTTTCGTGGATGTTGTGGTGTATGAGTCCACTGGAAGTCTCCCAGACATAATATCGATGGCGATCCACGCGGCGCTGCGAAGTACTTTGTTTCCATGTGTCAGGGTGCTTGGAGTGGAAGGAGATGAGAAAGTCCTTCAAGTGGAAAACGATCCTGCAGCTGGAGAATACTTGGCTGGTCAAGTATCGCTTCCACTATGTAGCACAATTTGTCAAATCGGGAATTATTTTGTGGTCGACGCTACTTTAGAGGAGGAGTTATGTATGTCCACACAAATTGTCGTGGGGATGAATCGAGAAGGTGACATTTGTGGTGTGCAGAAGCGATTTGGAGACGGAGCAATTTCAATGGATGAAATGCAGCAGATGATAGATGAAGTCTGTGAGCATACCAAGTCGCTATTTGACCGTATGGATGTCGCGTTTGTAGAAGGTAAGGAAAAACACGAGGCAAGAAGTAAACTGGATTGTCTTGGTTTTTTACATAACAGCTAGAACTAACGAAAACGAAAGTGGGCGTAGTAAATCTTTGACCCGTGTCATTCTTCTGTTGCCGTTGAAGCACACAGAAGTACGCGCTGTTTTCTCCGAGGTATATCGATACTATTACGATTATCGGAGCTTAGGGGTGACAATTCCGATAACTTGGGGCTTATAAACTATTGACCCAAAGCACGCAACGCTGTAGAGGCGATCATATTCTTCGCGATGAGAAAATCAGGAAAGGCGCGATGCTTCTACCTCGTATGGAGAAACTGTTATAACAGCTGTTCCAAAAACAAAATTTTCTCATGGGATTTTCTTTTTGAATGATTAGTTTCAGATATGAGTAGAAATTGTATCACAATTATGTGTGGAGTAACCGGGAATACATATGTGATCTTAGTGACATTTCCCCTTTTGAAATCTAGAAATACGTGTGCGAAGTTTCCTATTCATTCTACCGAGCTTTGCAGTATATCAAATTAAACAATTTATAGCGTGTAAGTAGCACACCTAAATCATGGTGGTCGTATTTTGCTGCTAATTTTGACACACCTTCAGCTTCGAAAGTTCCTAATCACTAGTTATTATAAGTACAAGATGCATAGAACGACACATATTTAGACTGGAATTTTCAAAGTTCTACATGTCAAATCAGTCGCATAATAACTTCGGTCAATCCTGTTATTCCGTGTGCCCACACTCGGAATGCACTCGACATCATTTATGAAAGGCTATCGTGTAAGAAGGTAATAGAGTGGTCAGGACATTGTATTTGGACCAGTCGGTGCATGCGAGATACATAGAGCACAAGAAAGTCCGAGGGATTTGGTGGATGCAGAGACAGGTGGACATGGATCGTACCCTATACAGTAGCATTCGATCTCACTATTTCATATACCCTCAGTTCACTTTACAATTTCTCAAGACCCACCGACATCGCAAATGTTCAAGATATTACTGGTTACCTTACTCCTATCCGTTCACATTTCTTGCAACGCCGAAAATAATGCTTTTTCGAATTATTGTTCGGACGTAGATCCTATTCCAGTTGATTGTCGTCAATATAAACTCACGATCCAGCGCGCATTAACCAACCATCAATCTGATCCAATAGATTTCCCTCTAAATCAAGCGCTTAATCACATCAAGTTTGATTTTTTTGCATGCAACGATTTTAAGCAAAAACCTGAACCGAGTACTATAGCATATCGTGCGTGCATTGAAAGATTCTTCATTGAGGTCTCTCAGTTCATCGAAGCCCATGAAGACCTATTTCGTAACGAGTCATTGGACACACGATACTTTTGTGGTAAAGACATGGAACTTGTATACATGCAGCTTCCGAAGATAAATTTCTTGTCAAAACATTTTATGCCCTTATTAGCAGACGATAATCAAAAAGCAGTATTTTATCTCCTATCGCGATGTAGTCAGAAAGTTTACTAAGATTTCATAATTCATCAGGGGTCTTTTCATATCTTCTCTTTTCGATCGTCTTTCAGAATACATTGTACCATGTCAGTACCAAATTTTTATCTCCCTACACGTAGTAAAGCTCCACAGCATTCTAAATTCCTCAAAGCCGTTTCCTGAAACGGGACTTGAATCTGGAATTGGCAATATCACATTCTTGACACGATGATGTGTCATTTTGTTTTACCTTTACGCTGATCTCTCTACACATAAAGCAATTCCCGCTCCTATATAATTCTGATTCCCCATCTTGTGAATGGTTCAAGTGGGGCAATATAATAATTGTCCTAGATCCCACTATTAATGCACGTCTGATCCGATATTGCCAGCAAATGTCGCACGTGCAGTTGGTTATCTTTTATTACAACAACGTCTTTGACTGTTAATATCGAAAGCAGGGCTTCAATCGCTTAAGTATGATCCATGCCCTTCCTCACAAAACTATACGAGACCTAATAAACTGCTGAATTCTGAATTATTTTTGCAACACGATAGCTTCCTAGGTCTCGAAAATTAATTATTTGACTAAGCTCATGGGAGCAAACTATATGACCTGAGTATACGCGTTATTTGGAATACAGAATACATTCTGCAATAAATCCGTCGGGCAGCTCACCAAATTTCTCTTGCATGTACTCAACAAAGTCTCATTCGGCTAGGCTCGCCTCCAAGCAAAGCTTTCATCTCAATTGAATTGATTCGAAAAAAACTAGATAGGTTGGAGTTGATCGCTATAGATTCTCCATTGCGCAGAAGTTAGCCGTGCATTTTCTGGCTGGGATCTCCAAGAAGGTGTCTTAGTTGAAGGATATAGCTGCGCGATAGTGGACTATACAATAATAATTTTGTGCAGAAACTCTGCCCTGACGTATCTCTATCCGTGAAGCTGCTTCTTTTGCTCTATTCCGTATGGAGATACTCAAACGCGTATCGTCCCAATGTACCGCATTATGGTGTGAGTCATGTACTGTCCTTTTAGATTTGTGTTCTGCCTAAGTAATGTTAAGGTCTCACCTGACGCGAAGTCTTCCGGGCGCAGTGACAAATTCTCTACTATTTTGCTTAAAGCTGACCCAAGGTAACTCGTGCAGCGTATTTCTCATCTCAAATCGTAGCAGTAAGTCATCAAAGATAAATGCACTCTAGTGTGGACCGAAAATTCCTACTTTTATCTTCATCATTATCCCATCAGGAGATAAATTTTTTATTGTGTATGACAAGCCTCATGTGGTGCTCTGAAAAGAGACAAGGATGTGCTCGGCGCGAAATGTGGTCATGAACAAAAGTGTACTGGCTGACAAATGGTGTCGATGTTCCGCGAGGTAGCTCCCTCGATCAGACGCAAACTCATACAACACTCGAGAATACACTTCACTCTTTCTTTGAGCTCGTCTCTTTCAAGTCAAAGCTTTTTCCTTTTGCCGTGAGTCTTATTCCCTGTGTGACCTTATCATACGTTTCTCCCAGTATTAGAAACTATTGCATACTCCTTATCGTATAACATTCGTATGCTCATAGCGTACGATTCGGTTACATGTGCCGTAGTGCGAAACATTAAGATGTGTATGAGACAACGTGCAAGACGCGGATTGCGATATTCCACACATTAGCATTCAAGTAGCTGGAGAAATGCGTTCATTGAAAGAGCAAAGGGATTATCGAAAGCTACCAGTCTTCCAAAGCTTTTTTCTTCGCCGTATGATCACAATCTTATCAAAGCAAACTTTCACAGTCAAAAGTCGGGCTCGACAAATTCTTCATTATTCAGCCCGCCACTGTATGGAATCAAAATTAATTCGGATTGGTCGCGACGGTTCCGAAAGCACTTCGCTCGCCCCGAGGGAATGCGGAAGCAGGATTGCTTTTCTGGTTGATAAAAAAGTCGGACCGATGAAATTGGATGCCTCGTACGCACCCGGACCAGAAACCTTCTTATTAGTATCCGCGTTGGAGCTCCATTTCTTACCCAGCGAAAATTTCGGAGCGTTCTGTTGGCGTGTGTGTGCAAAATGTTTCTGCTTTGAAATGATATATACCGGTATCGTCTGCACAATTTGTCTGGAACACTCGTTGACACTTCAACATTCTCGATACATAGAGCATTGAACTGTATATGTGGCGAGCGAAGAGAAGGTGGCTGAGCTTTTTGAGGATCTAGAACCACGGACACCGTCGGCATTAACGTCATTTTGCGAGGACACTTTCCGCAATAATTTATACAAGTGGCTCACATATCTTCGGACAGATCGCATGAAGACTCGACTCATCGTTCGGAGTGATCCCGTTCAACGTTAACAGTATGTCTTCTTGTCCATTTGTCATTGTTATCTTTCGTCTTGTCCATGACGCACTTATTATCTTTTTTTTGAAAAGTCGGAATAATCTAGCTGTTTATGAAACCATACGTCAGTAACCATAGGGGCGTTCTCGTGTTTCTCTTATCGCATAGCGTCCACAATGCGCAAATCACTCCGAATGGCGTTTCTGGTATGATCCAGTTGCATCATATATAATTATCCATTCACAGTTTGTTGACTCGTTATCGTTGCACGCGTCGCTGATATCACTGTCCATCACGCTCTATTTGAAGCATCTGAACGATTCATTTCATTTAGCCATTTTACAGTGTCGCCAGTTCGGATAAAGACGAGTTTTCCAAGACATTCTGCGCCCATATTCCGTATTCCTTCTTCTTCTGAACCGCTTCTACGCATGAGCATGCCCAGAACACGATCCGATGGACCCATCCAATCCCGATCCGACCAATTCCCAATTGCTTGACGTAACGCACAAAGCATCAAATACGTGTGCTCATCTTCCTCCAATTTACTCCAAATCAGGTCCATACAGCCTAGATTATGTTGGCCACATAAATTACCGAGAGGAAATGCTGTTGCGGTTTTCACATCTTCCCTTTCGATTAATACATACCGTAACAGTAATTCCTAACCATTTCCAAAATCGTTCCAAATAGCAATACTTTTACCGATTTCACCAATGCAATATAACGCCAGAATTGTATGCGTTCGTTCGAAAGATCGTAAGCAGCAATCAGTCTGTAAACAGCTTTAAATCGCATATAAGCGATCGGATACCGAGAAGTTTGCATATAAGGCTGCCACACATCGCGCGATATGAAACCGTGTCTGCTTGGACGTGTCTTTGGAAATCACACAGTGCTTGAAACACTTTCGGAACGGATCGGGCAATTTTGTAATTTGTGTGTTATTCTTAGCCAACTATAAACAGTTATCCCAATGAATTGAGGCCGTCCTTGATATCACCAGCACCAATTCAATCGCTAGACGACATAACTAAAATTCGAGCCATTTAACAGCACACACGCTTCGGCCAACGTTGAATCCACCAATCCCTGATCCAATTCTGCACCTTTTGAGCAAATCACCACCGTCAATGTTTGTAACACGATTTGCTTCCACGTTCAGGATTGTTGTGGGAGTAAAGGCGCCAAATTCTTCACCACATCGTTTCGAATCGCTGAGATGTCGATACGCTGCGATACTGTACCAATTGCTTTCATCGCGTGTACGCGCGTGTTCTCATTCTTCAGGAGATCCGCTAACACGAGCAAAATCTCGCGCTCACGACCTCCCAATGCGTCTGACAAACTACTCACAAGCTGGCCAGCAGCATCGATTGCGGCTTCCTTGACCTCTTGATCTGTATCCTTTGTTTTCAAATGCGGTACCACTGCTTCCATCAATGTTTTCGCATATACCGACGCCAATTGGCTATTTTCAATAACGCGAACCAGTGATTGGATCAATTTAAGTGTTTTAGCCACCACTTTGTACCATTCTTTCTGTACACAGTCCACACAGTGACGTACAATCGCTGGTACAAAGTCAAATATGCTTTCTGGTTCGTGTGTATCGATCAACAGTCGCAATACAGTTAGTATCTCCATTTTCAACTCCGAATGCTTATCTTCGAGCGCGTAAAGTAACGTCGGAAAGAACAGCTGGAAATGAGAAGATAATTGACCAGATTTGAATCGTGCCAATTCACAAAATGTTCCCAGTAGAGCTCGACGACACGCAATGGACGTTTTGACACGAAGATAACGTGTTGTGTAGCTGATAATTGTTTTTATTTGTTGTTGAAATGTATCGACGAGTTCGATGTTGCGATTGGAATGCGTTCGAAGAGCGATGATGAATTGCGAAACGGCTCCAAATACATCGATGCGGAGATTTTCTTCGCTTTCCTTGAGACAATCGATCAATTTCTCCATCACATGCGTTTGTATGCTCTCAGATGACTTGGGTCGTGTCATCGCCACACTTAAGACACGAACGCTTGCTCGACGAACTTTCCAGCTTGTGTCATCATCATCGCTGTAATCTTGATCACTAAATTCTTCCTCGCTGTCGTTCATCTCTTGATCTTCGTCGTTGTAATTGTAATTTGGGTCGTATGACATGAATTGTAACAAAAGAGTTACAATATCATTCCTAAAGTGCGATAATTCCCCATGACAATTCGTGAAAAACGATTCAAGAGCTTGAATGCAATTCTCGCGAAGCTCATCAAGACTCCATTCTGCATAGTCGTACCGTCAACGCGACCACAGAATTGAATCAAAAGTGGGACGATTTTCTGTAAATGAGCATCTAGTCGGTGTCCACAAGTCCGTGATAGAGTCCGTATTGTTTGTACAAGTGTCTGCATCTCCGCATTCCCACCATGAATTCACTCCCCCAATCCATCAATTAAGTGCGCTCGCAATTTATCTGAACCTCATCAAGAGACCCAACGCATTGAATTGTGCGTTTTTGTATCAGATAAGACGGGTCATTCCGATGTGTTAGAAACAAGTTCTGATACGTTTCATGATCACTGGCGATACAATTGCCAAATCGACGCAATACATCCGTAAGGCTGTCCAAAACATCCGCTTTGATGCGTGTATCCCAGTCGGAGCGCGATAAACTTTGCAAAAGTTGAGCTCAGATCGATTTGGACACCAAATTACCCGCAGAAATATCGACATCGGCCAAAATCGTTTTTATTCCGATTGTGTAGATGTCGTGAAGTTCGGATTGGCCATGAAGGATTAGATTGCACAATTTCGCAGCAATGTCAGCAGCTTGACGATCACTCACTTTCGTGACCATAATACCCAAACTAGACAGAATTGTTACAATTAATTGCAAATAGGGTTGCCGAGTTGCTCACCATTTGACTGCCACGGATAAAACATCATTAAAAGTGTCATTCAATTGGTACAAAATAGCTATGCACACCCTAAAAGCGATAGTATTAGAATCTGATTGGTTTTAAGAGTTCGTACGTACTTTGTCTGCAAGTGCGCTCCGAGCGGTACCGAATCCCTTGTTGACTCAAGTACCCAGCTCGTTAAGTGTGCCATGTGGAACAACTGTAAAGTCTCTAACAAAGCACGCAATGCGTATAGGCGATCGATCACATGCTGAGCGATGGGAAGTTGTGGAAGCCTAGATGTTCAGATTGTATGGATATACTGGTAAGACAGCTGGTCCAGAATTTCAGCTTCTTTTCTAGTTAACTGCTTGGTCTTCACAGCATATGTGTAGAGACTGAGGATATACACGCAACCTCAGAGCATGTCTTCTTTGAGATTAGAAATACGTCTATACATTAGGTTTACATCCTGCCGAACTTTACATGATGTAGCAAATATATTAAATTGAACGATATTGAAAGCTACTGGACAGCAAAGTCGGATTTGCTGCTCAATTAGGCCTATTTTTGGCTAGTGTATACTTATTTACTATGTTTCTTGACGAAAGGTCCATCGTACGGCTCAGATGTATGCCGGAATTTTGAATTGTTGAATGTCAAATTTGTAAAAAGATCGTACTACTAGTTGGAATGTAGGAAGTCACGGTGAGTCAATGCCTCTATTATGAGAGGCTATCATGTTGAATTAAGAATGAAGTGGTCAGGTTTGCGCAGTTATCGTGTTCTTCGATTGCATAATCAAAGAAAGTGTCAAGTAGAGACAGGTGCGATCCCCATTGCCCGTTTTCATCAGCTGCTCGTGCAAGATAAATGAAACACAAGATTGTCAAGCTGTTTGGTGGATGTAGAGACTGGTCGACATGAATGTTTCTTTACACAGGAGCATTCGATCTCACTATTTCAACATATCCTCTGTTCACTTTACAATTTTGCAAGGACCACCCACATCGCAAATGGTCAACATATCACTGGTTACCGTAGTGATGGTCAGTTTGTTTTTACCAGATACAAAGAAGGCAAATGGATATAGTATATATGGCCCCTCGCCTTCAGGAGATTATCCCACCTGCATATCTACTTGCCCCACTGATGCTTTTTTAGCTAATCAGATAGTTAGAGTGAAGGACATTCTCGATAGTATGGATAGAGTTAAGCGACCTCATCATTTATTGCGAGATCTCTATAATGAAGTCCAGAATCTCGTCAAACATCATGAAACTCTTTATTATCTGCTCTCCAACACCTATGGGTTTTACATAGTCGGTTTCAGTAACGAAGTTATCGCTTGTGCAAAGAAGAAAAGATACCGTGGCAAGGTGATCCTCTCTCGACTTCGTACTAAATCTGAGAAGGTGGCTCTGTTTGTGTTGTCGACATGCGCTGACGAAAACTGACCAAGGTGCTTCCTCGTGCTCTGTACGCATGTTGCACCCTTTACTTTATTACCGGCTAAAGTAAATACATATCACCTAATCAATACACCCCTTTATAATCTCCATACGAGACCTGAAAATATGTCATCGCCGGAAACCTATTTTAGTATATGGTCACTAAATATCAAAATTCCGATGTAGTCCCTTCGCAGAAACTTTTACTTTCATCTTGTAAGTGCAGTCCTCGTATGTGACACCGAAACCTTTCGATAACATCTGTAGCCCGGTCTCTTGAGACGACCTTGCTCAATCTATATCAACACATGTCTATTTATTTCACACTTGGTGTTCGACTACTATTTTCATGCTTCAAAATGACGTACACCCTTCAATCACCAAAAAAGTACTGTTTGCATGTCATTCATCTTTGGGCATGAATACAATATCTTTTTTCAAATCAGAAATATCGGAAGCCAGGTTAACGAACACTTACGTGTATCGATCTTTACATTGCTAGAAACAAGCTTCCTTATATAATCGTTCTATTTTTCCGAATGTCACGTAAAAGGAGCTCCTTCACCAACCGTCTTGTTTTCCAGCGCTTAAATATGGTACTGCCCGTTTCACATTAGTCTGAGTAAGAACAATGCGAGCCTGCTATGTGAGAACATTATAATACGGTGAAAGACACGCTGATTCTCTAAGAAGAAAAATTGAAGCGATTTCGCGACATTAGCGGTATCTTTTTCAAAAACTCGTCCCGACTCAGCTTTGCCGCAAGCTTTTGCAATATGTATCGATCTCTTCTAGCCTTCAGTGCACCGAGGTCATTGAAAAGTTCACCTGACGATTAATATTTCCAGCTCATGGTTAAACCATCAAGAACCATCAAAACAATCTGTCTCACAATTGCGTCGGAAGAAGACAGAGTGTTACATGAGCATACGTAAACATCAGCATTGGTATCTATCTCATATTGTATATAGCTGAAAGGAAATTTATTGCGCCTAATAAAGAAGAAATTCCAGATAAGTGTAAATTAAAAATTGCTAAATCTACTGAAGAATTGATTGTGCTTGTATACTAGAAAAAAGTCGATACTCTCTGCATTGAGAATGATTAAATGTCAATGAGTATTCCAGATTAAAATTTCAGCAGAATGTGCCGCTATGTTGTAAGTTTGAGCAAAAAGAACATTTTAAATGCTGTTGATGACTGCTCCTGTAATTTAGGATGGAAATACGCTAGGATAGCTGTAAGCGAATTATGAGAGGCGATGTCACTCTATTAGAAAAGCCATCAGGTAGCTCAAATATCTTACCACACATCTCTGGCCGATCAAGACTTTGACGTGTACATACAGTGCAGAACTTTCCGAGCTACCCAACGGATTTATTGAAGAACGTCTCTTGCGTTCTTGAAAACGCGTATGATGCCAAGAGCTTTATCGTCATGACGCGCATACGAGTCATATATTTGCCATTAGAAGTTTAATCAAATTAGCTCTTTTCGAGACCATGAAAGCTCGTGGTGCATGATACGTTCAGAATTTATCAACTTGGTAGCGTCTTCTAAGCAAGCCAAAACATTCTAAGCAGCATCGTACCCGAGTCGCTTGCTCCTTCACCTTATATCATCTTTCAGTTGCTGCGGTGAGAGGATGTATTGTACAGCAAGCCCAAACATATCACGTTTGCAATACGCAGCATTGCCAAGGGAAACATGGCAAGCGATTCCTTACTGCACTACAACAAGACTCATATTTGGCAATATGTATGAAAGTCTTCACACGTTTCAAGTAAAATCGCTGGTTGTCATATCCGCTTTGCATTACAAGGGTATTGCCAGGCATAATATTGCTAATGAGTTTCAATGACGACTTCTCAATTAGCCGGCTACTACGTAACCCGCCAATTTAGTACAACACAACTCGAAAAACTACCTTTTTCAACTCTTTCCTCTCGAAAACATTAGTCCAAGTCGACATATCGACACAACCCAGGGTGCTAGCGTCCACTTGTAGTGACGTGGCAACCCTCATGAGTCACCCTGTTTGGGTGATTGCATGATTGTTGATGAGTCATCACCCCTATGTGATGACGTGGAAAGTACCCCCACCCCCGGTGTGACGGTACTGATTAATACCGGTACTACCGGTGGTACATGCGTACTGTCGTTGCCTCGTCACAGGGTGACTCAAAGGCAACTACAAGTGTGGACGACACTAAAAGTCCCACTTTGGCTGACCTGATCAAGTCACAGGAGTCCTTGCGTAAGGGTCAGGCTAGAGCTCGGGCGAAATTTCGCGTGGAGCTCCCAAAGCCGAAAGCCTCGGATATCGAGTCTATTATGCGACTGTATGCTGATGGACAACATCCTGAGTGGTCGATGTTGGCAGAAAAATTGGAGGCAGCGAAGCCTTTTAAGGTCTCCAAAGCCACCTTTCCCATGATTCTGGAAACAGGTCAAGCGTTGGTGCGTACACCAAACGGAAAATCCTGTCTTCCCTTATGAAAGATCATGGGAATCCAGTATTCGAGAGCCTACTGGAGAGCAGAGCCATTGCTCAAGTATCAAAGATGCCTGGTGGCAATCTTCGAGTGATGGTTTCCACGGAGGATGCTTGACAACAGCTGGAGTGCCAGACGACAACCATCCTCGGGTCTCAATACTTTTTTCGGGAGTACGATTCTCTCGAATCCAAATACTACCTGGATATATTTGGAGTGGGCGTGGAGGAAGAACGGATTCCGATTTTACGTTCTCTTCACAGTCTAGGATGTCCAATAGTCTTTGCTACTTTCCACGAAACTGTTCCGTGCAAGGGTGTCGTGATGTCGACGTGGATAGTGTACTTTAGTACTCCTACGTGCCCTCCACAGCTGGTCCGCATCGGTAAAGTATGCGAACAAATTGGATACGAAAATTTGCTTTACCCTGTGCGAGGGAAACACGCTCCTATCCCATCGGAACGACCACGTTTTGGTCAACATGGTCCTTATTGCTTGGATTTGGGTGCTACCTCAACCACGGGACCACGGCAACAACAATCCAAAAAGCAAAAGAAAAAGAAAAACCACAATTAAAATCAACCGCAACAAATACCGAAACAGCAACCAGAACAAACAAACACGCCAACGGCGCTCGTAGTGGCACCACAGCCGGTAGTGAAGCCAGTTCTCAGTCAAGAATTGGAAGCGAGAAAATCTGAACGGAAGTTATCCGATCAAATCTCGTTGGAGCTTAATACTCCTCCAACTATCACACCACCAGGGGCATCAGCCTTATTGCAGCCCTCTCCTCCCATCCTTCAGCTGACCAGTCAGTCATATTCAAAACCACGGGTGGAGCGGGATGGGGCTATATCCATGAAGTTGGCATGGACGAGTGGAAAACGTAACCGGGCGGAGCCGTCCGAACAAATGGTCTCCAAAATACCACCTCTTGCGCTTCCAAAGTTAGCGACAAGTAACTACTTTTCCGTGCTCGCAACTATGGAGGTGGAGATCGAAGAAGTAAAAGCGGTTGCCAATCCAGAGAATGGCAATCGCGTCCAAATCATCCCCGTGAAAGCACTGATGCCAAAAGAGGTGGCCACCTCGAAAGAGGCGGCACACTTTTATCAAAAACGTCATACAACAATCGAGAAATCGGAACGGCCAACCCGAGTTGGTGAAATAGGGGAGCTAATGGAAATCGATTCGAAAAATGCCCTTCACTCACTCCGACCGGACAAGCTGGTCCAAGCGGATTCTTGCATCCCTCATGTGCGGAAGCTAATCCAGTTCTGCACAAATCCGGACAAAATCATCCGAGCGGCACTTGATCATCCGATCACGATGAATGGTGTGCTACTTGCGTGTATGGAGTCGAATGATAAAGCTTTGGATGAAGTGGCTCATCTACTTATGATAAATCGCGTTTTTGCAACTCACAATCTCGGCGAAGATGTTACGTTTGCGACGCGATGGAGTCGCCACGTTGGTGGAAAAGTTCCCTCCAAGCGATCTGTACTGTTCGAGAAAGTAATGTCGTGGTGGACGTCAGTGCCGGACATCGTTATCGGTTTGACTCGAGCAACGAAAGCTCTCGCGTTGTTGGAACTTTTATTCATGTGTACTGCTCCGACATTCTACACCAACGACCACTGGATCCAATATCTCACCGATGGACCAGTGATCTGGATTCCGGGTCATCATTGTCGTTTACTTCCAACCAATGTGATCATATCCTTCTTCCGCTCCGACGTTGGGATAAAGTGTTGGTCTCAATGGTTTGGAGGTAGATGGCGTGGACTTCTTCATGGTGACATCGCTGAGCTTTCCGTCAATCTCAGCTTTTTTCCAGAGGAGCACACAACACTTCACCTCTCACAACAAGATGGTGAAATGAGGTTGATTACTGGTCCACTTCAGCGTGAATGCTAAGGGCTCCTCGATTATTTCAACGTGGAACAATGTCTCAGCACTCACGGTGAATGTTAATGGAATTCATAAAAATGGTCATCTTTTTATCGACCACATCTTATCACAACACTCCATTTGTTGTGTTCAAGAAACCAAGTTTCACGATCACAACCAACTGGAATCATTTCAATTTTTATTATCCTCAAAAATGCAGCACAAAATGTTTGTCAATGATCACAACAGTGCTTTTCTCCATCCGACTCAAAACCGCAGTGGCGGCGTCATGACAATCCTTCGTTCGGACTTTCCCGGTTATGAAACAGCTGAAGAACTCACCGATCGAAGCATTCGAAATCGTTATTTGGTTCTGCGTCTTCTCATTCACGATGCACCGGTGTATATTCACAATGTATATGCACCGGTCAAGGCCGAGGAACGAGTGGGTTTTTATGAGTTATTGCTTTCCAACACTTTCGAATCGACCGCATCACATATCGTATTTGGTGATTTCAACACACCACTCGATCCAGCTATCGATGCTTCTAGTGGAATTAGCGTGTTTGGTTCATTCACAATGTATATGTTTCGGTCAAGGCCGAGGAACGAGTGGGTTTTTATGAGTTATTGCTCTCCAACACTTTCAAATCGACCGCAACACATATCGTATTTGGTGATTTCAACACACCACTCGATCCGGCTATCGATGCTTCGAGTGGAACAATTCGACACGAACCAAGTCGATTAGCCTGTTTGGAATGGCTTTCACAGTTGGGTGTGGTAGACGCTTGGCGAATCCAACATCCGACTGTAAAAGTACTTACAGGACCATTACCGCGCAAGAATCGACTTGATTATATTTGCATGTCGGAAGAGCTATTCAATATGGTATACAAAACCTCTGAGTATTTCCGTTCACGACATGCGGGAGATCATCTGGCACAAAAAGTAACTTTTGCAAATCCAACTCAATCTCCGGGTCGAGGATATTAGAAATGTTCATTACGACTATTTGAATATCCTAAAGTTGTCGAAGCAATCAAATTGGAAGCGATTGTGGTGCTCGAACAGTTACGGACAACTTCGAATCCCGTTAAAATGTGGGAAAGTTGGAAGACGAAAATCAAGAAACAGCTTCAAAGCATTGAAAAAAAGGTTGCAAAAGATAGCCGACGTGACGTTGAGTCTAGCCAGCGTGTTTTGGAAGTCGCAGCAGCTCGATATCGCATTCAAGACAACAATGAGTCACGGTATTTTTACAAATCGAGTCTCCAACAATTTAAAATTTCAGTCGAAAACAACGCGAAATATAACCAAGATGAATGTTTCGACCATCACGTGAAGCATATAGAGAACTCTCACAAGCATTTTTTTCGCCCTCCGGATAGTTCTTGTCGTCGCGTGCCGATCGAAAATGTTACAAAAAAATGTGGTACCGTGACATCGAACCCGAGGGAGATTATTGACGAATTCAGAGATCATTGGGGGGGGGTGTCATGGGCTCTGTTTATAGCTCTGAAACCGACCCAAATGTTCCATCTGAAAGAAAGCAAAAAACGTTACTCGATTCCATTCAAGTTTTCCTTGCCTCAGCAGAGCAAGACCGTCTCACAACTCGCTTAAGTACGACCCAGATGGCGGGGGCGATCAAGCACATGCGAAGTAGTTCTTCTCCAGGTATGGATGGACTACCAGCTGCGTTTTATCAGCTTGATCCGGAAACGTTTGGCGAGTATATGAAGATCGTCTTCAAATATCAGCTGGAAAGAGGAATTTTACTTCGATCACAACGTCACTCGGCAATAACATTATTGCACAAAAAAAGGATCACGAGGTGATCCTGGCAACTATCGACGATCGCACGGCTTTGCGTCGATGGGAAAGTTCTTTCGAAACTGTTGGCTTACCGATTGCAACGTTTTTTGCCAAAATTGATCCATCAAGATCGAAAGCATTTGTGCGAGGAAGGTCAACGCATCACCATATTCGCCATCTCACCGACATTCAAGACTTGGTCACTCATCGTGGAGAGGAAGCTTATGCGACTTTTCTCGACTTTGAGAAAGCTTATGATCGAGTCAATTGGTCGTACATTTTTCGCGTTTTGGAAAAAAATGGGTATCACACCGTCCATTACACCACGACGTGGAGTGAAACAAGGTGATCCTCTCTCAGCATTACGTTATCTGATGACGATCGAACCTTTGAGAAATTTACTTCGTCAACATGAAGAACATGGCATTTGGATTAATGGCACGACTGTCGCAACTGGATTATTTTTTGCGGACGATTCGACATTGCTTTCAGAGACACCAAATGGTGTTTTGACGCAACTCGAACTCGTCCGAGTGTACTGCGATGGATCAGGTGCGAAACTCAACTTGAGTAAATCATCTTTGCTCTCGCTGAATCATACCATGCCGTGTCCACGTATTCCCAATTTGACCTTAATGGGTCCGGAGGATTCGGCCAAGTATTTGGTTATTCCGCTCGGCCAGAAATCGACTCATTCGATGGTTATTTCAACTCTCGACAAGCGTTTTTACAATGGGTTTGGTGTTTGGTTTTGACGAGCACGAACTGTTCGGGGTCGACTACTGATTTCGCAGACGATGATTTTATCACGTTTGTGGCATTACACGATGCACGTGGACACACCAGCAGTGACTATTCGACAGTGGCAATCGATGTTAAATCGATTCGTGCTTGGTCAGAAACACAAAAAAGATTCAAAACATGTTCACCTACTTAGCAAAGAGTTTTTATATCTTCGCCGACAAGATGGTGGATTACGAGTTCCTTTTTTGGTGGGACGCTTAAAGCTACAACGTATTCAATTCCTTCAGCACTTCGCATCCGATGCGTCAACAAGTATTCCTGCGAATTGGACAACTGCTTCGACGGAATTATTACAACTTATCCAACCTTCCTTTGGACCACACAAGCCGATGGATATATTCACCATCGCACCACATCGACATGGGAAAATGGTTCACTGGGAAAGCTAATCTTCATGGTGGAAACACGCATTTAAAATATGGCATCAGATGGATTGGAGCATTCCAATATCAGACTTAAATGTTTCACAACGCCGTCAGTACTACAGGGAACAACCGATGTGGTTTCACTGCGACCAAAAGTTACATTACGAAGCTGCTACTCGTAATCCGAGTACGCAAAACGTTTGTTACAATCTTGGTATGGTGGACGAACCACATCGCACATTTCGGAAATCGTTCGCTACGCTTTTCGAGATCCGAAGTCTGCAAGATTTTTTTCGGGAAGGTGACACATGGCCAACGAGAGAAGATTTCGTCGCCAACTATTACAACGACGAAGAGCTGAACACATCGGATATGGCTGAAGAAAAGTTGCTGAGTCGACTTTACAATGAAGTCACTCAGATTCTCCAGCGTATCCACTTGACGATTGGTATCATCACTTGGATTATACCAACCACAAGTGGCAAGATCTCGTTTCTGGTTCTTAATCGATATTCAGCCCGACATCATATTGTGCACGCAGCCTTCGTGTGGGGCAGTGGAATCCGATCAACCTCTCTTTTTAAAGTGCGATCACACGGCACAGTTATGGAGGGAGTTACTTCCTAGTTGGGATCAGTTTTTCTCCTCCCGACCACGTTGGACGCATATTGCATGTGCAATCGTACCAACGCTACGGTCGGATTGGAAAGACTATTTCGACATTATATCAGAATTATGGCTTGCATTGCAAGCGGTGACACTGCACTTCGTCTGAACAGATCGGAATCGTTGTTTGTTCGATCGGCGACAGCAACTCCGACAGTTCCAGCACTTTTCGTGATCTACACCACGTTTAGTACGCACGTTCGGTACTTTCGAAGACAGTGTTACGACCAAGAGGAACGCATTCGGCTTGCAAAGTTGCTGGATCCACTCGCAACGCAAGGATCATTTGGTGGATTTTTCAGAAGTCAAAGATCATTGCTGCGGGTCCGGCACAGGCGAGTGGAAGGGCAGGTGCAACTCAGATCCTAGTCCTACTTGGCTGGTTATGCTCACCGTAGCATGGCGCATACCAATTTGCAAATCACGGTACTTTTGGACCATTTTTACAACTTTATAACTTTACAACTTTACAGCATTTACAAGCTGGACACAGTCTCGTATTAAGGGTGCTGAGGCTACTACGATACGAGATTATCAACGAGACGACAACTTATCATCTCTCACAGGTATTTCACGAAACCTTTTTTATATGCATATATGTTATTTGAGATAGCCTAGGCAACTAGAGAAGTCAGTTAGTCTAATTCTAGTAATATAGACACCTTCAACTGAGTTTCAATTACTCAGCAGAGAAGAAAACGCGCGCTCAATTTGTCAGCATCTTAGCTGCATCGGTTTTGATCGGTGATGACATCAGAAGAGCGATACAGTAAGATCAAGTGGAATCGGACTGGTATCTCATCCAGGAAATAATAGAGTTAAATCATGAGTAGAAGCATGCGACAAAGAGAATTATTACTTAAAACTGGCTAATAGAGGAGAACCGAGTTGATTGTCGTCTCAGCGTATTCTTAACCGGTTTGCACGATTGCAGAGCCTTTCAAGTCGATCTTCAGCGTCTTGGCAGCCAGGTTGCAGATGACATGTTCAGCTTTATCTGTTTATGTTACTCGATCTTACCCGTTCCTTGTCCTTCATGAGTGTGCGACTACATAGTTAAAAAATAGTTGTTTTTATTTTACTTCACAGCAAAGCAATTAAACCGAGAATCATCGATCGCCGTTTCTCTGCGAAATTTCAGGCGGCACACAATGCAAAATCTTCAAAAAACAGCAAGGAGTTTAGTTATCGCGTCTTCGAAAGTACATTCTATGCTCAAAAGCCCAGTTGTGGAGCTTTTCATACCGAAAATATGGACAATTAGTGATGCTTCACATGCGTAAGTATATGGGTACTATCGCGGAAACAATGATGCCTACAGTGAAATGCCATAAGAGAGTATCTTCGACCAGTAAGTGAAAGCGCAGAAAACAATTGAACGCTCTGCAGTATGCTAAGGAAATTATGGCCGGAATAAATGGTTGTAAGCCAATTTGACCTTGTCTAGAAATTATTTTCGGTTCAGGAAGTTTACGTTGCACCATTATGTATATTTATCTAGTGCTTACGCAAGCAGAAGTCGTTTAGGGAGAGACAAGTTTCGTGCAATTTGCATGTGTGGGGTTGATGTCTGAGACGTGAAAAACTAGATCGAAATGGAGTTGGATACAAAATCCTGTCTCCATTTTCTTGGCTGCTCAGCAACGTCGAGCCTTTGTGTACGGTACAGTTGACCATAATTGGTATCGTGTGAATATCTCAGAAATACATATATATGAGTAAGCAGTGGAGACGGCCAGTAGAAAAGCGTGCTATTAGCGCTGTTCTTTAGACGTTTCGGTGAAAGTTATGCTGATCAACCGAGATTTGTGATATCAGTACATGATGACCTCGACAATGCCATCCCTGTAACGTATCGTTACTTTACATTGCCAGTCACCAGGATCCTAGTAAATCAGGACAAAGTTGCCGTATTTCAACACTCGTAGCTTACGTCCGGTGCGCACTTGATCGGTGTCAATATGAGTGTAAAGAGTTCGCTCAGTCGGATACCCAACCATCCCAATTTAGTTCTCAATACCGCTCATATTCATCGACAAAAAGAAAGGGTACTTGCTACCTTCTTTTATCGACACCATGCCAATACTCTTGTATGCACCTGCAGTGTTCTATCTTTTCTCGATGAAATTGGAGAGAGCCCGTCTGGCTACTACCTGCTGAGGTGATCCGAGCTTCCTGTATTAGACATATGAAGCGATCAACATCAACAAACGAAGCAAAGTGAATGGCGATCTTGCGTCGCTAATGGGATACATGGCTCGCTCCATGCAGTATCAATGTTCGAGAATGTACGATTGAAAAATTCCGGACTTTCATGACTTCGTGAGTATGTGCCGATAACGAAACTATGAATCCATTCGATTAGTTTGAATGATATGAAGGAACGTCAGGCTCCTGAAAGAGGATAGATGTTGCGCTTGTACAATAAACACAGCTTTCAAGTGAAGTCCTCAAAGAATAATACGACATTAGGCGAGCATCATCACGATTTTAACCGGATATGTGTCAGAAGATGATGAAGAGCCTCGATCACGTATAAAGAAATCATAGAACTGAGAAGGAACAGGGTGAATTGTTTCGAAAAAAAACGATTGAATAAACTGAAAGATAGGCAACATACATCTCACCCAGATACGACTTCAGCTTTTGGGTGGGATCTGACTGCATTCGGATAAGATATAAAACGCCACTTTCTCACTTTCTCCGTACTTTTCGAGGTAGGCATAGCCGAGGTGCTTATGCTCGTAAACATAAGACAGGAAACGAGGGGATATTGGAAAAACGTTGAAGCAACTGCATTGTATCTTCTTTGTTATTTGGTGGCATGTTTTGAGGAAAGCCAAGACGTATTCTATCAAACATTTTTCACATAAACCATGATATTCCGATGATTCTCCCACCGAGCTACAATCACGGACATTGTCACTTATTCTGCTTCTATTCACAGACATCAATGCTCTATCGAGTTCGGCACCATAATTGACACATGCGAAACGAAATGTAACAGGAGATGGTAATATTGAATTAGAAACGACCCAATTTATCTCCTCAGTATTCTGAGATAACACAGTGGCCAGGAAAACGGAGAGCAATCATGTTTCTCGCATCATAAGTGTTGGTGAGCTTATCAAATTGTAAATTGAAGAAATATCGACAGGATTGGTGAATTTGCACACTACATTCCATATGTAGGCTGTAAAAGCTGGTCCAAATACAATGTGTAACCTAGTAATCCTAGTCGGGATTCTACAATGTAAAATCTCATATATATCACGGATAAACCTGAAAATTTAATACCTGCTGCTGCACATGATAGCTATTATGATAATGCCGTAATCTCTTTCGAGTGCGTTGCTAACTTTAAATGACAGTATGAAGCGAATTCGATATTCGGCCAAGTCGACATTTGATGAGTCGAAAATCTCGGTAGGAATCCTCATGCAGTTCCATCCGAATACCACCCATAATCACAGCAGAAATCCAATCGCCGGGTCACAAAGATGCTACACATTTTGATGCTTCTATGGATGGAGAGGAACATTTGACTGAACGTTTTGTATGTGTAGAATATCGCAATTCGCGTCTTCAAGTGGTCTCATATACATACTGATGTTTTACAATTCGGCGCATGTAAAATCAGATCGTACGCCGTGAGCATGTGAATGTTAGACGATAAGAGTGCACTATTTTTTAATATTGGGATAAACATGAAATAAGGTCACAAGCACAAGGAAGAAGCATTGACTTGATAGGAACGATCAAATAAAGAGTGAGGTATTTTCTCGAGAGTAATATGAGTTTGCGTGTTAGCGAGGAAGCTACCTCGCGGAACATCAACACCATTTGTTAGCTTGTATACTTTTCTGAAGACCAAACCATTACGGCGAGCACCTCCGTATCTTTATTGAGAGCATCACGTGAGGCTCATTGTACGCAGAAAATCTACGTACGGCTCAGAAGATGGTGATGGCGAAAGTGGGAATATTAGGTCAACGGTAGTGTGCACGTTCTCGAAGGAATGATTCTTGTGATTTACGATGGGAATTACGCTGTACAGATAGCGTGGGGAAGCTTCAAACAAGATAAAAGGGAACAAATGACTGACCCAGGAGGACATCTATTTTGAACAAAGATATCGGAATTGATCACAATAAATACTCCAGTGCTATGCGAACACTCCTCAGTACATGCCTCACACCATGATGCGCTATCTCCGGACGCTCCAAGTTTGCATCTCTCATATGGATAAGATCGGAGATTTCAGGCACATATCGCATGCCTACCTTTTGTGCATTGGATGATCTATTGATCAAGTACAGTCTTATGTCACTATCTGGTGTCTTGTAAGATTCCGTTGACTTTAATGGGGAAGGTAGCCTTATTCAAATATTATCAACGCGTCCCTGGACGATAGAAACCTTGGAAAGCTTGTGTTGGAGGATCTTCCAAATTCAGCAACTTGTTACGTTCCATCAGAGGCGCTCTCATCCTCTCTTTGATCTGTATATCAACGTCAACTGGCCATTCAAGTCATCACTGTTTGCTATCCTCCGCGATAGAATCCTGCATAAGGTCTTGTTGCCATCATGTATGGTCTTGCCTGTAGAAAACAGTCTACGTCTACTGTACACAATCCTTAAAAGTTTGTCTCGCTAGGTTTCCGCGGTGAAGTGGCTTTAGTCATTAGGCTTCTCAACCAGATCGCGTTAATGATCGGAATAAGCAGCAATTCGAGGCAGCCATGGAAAGTGGTTTGTAAGTGCAGTTGATTGAAAACCCATCATGCATAAATATGTATGTTTGATATTCTTCACACGTACCAAGTAAAAGCGCTGGTTTGTCATATCTGCTCGGCGCAGGAGTTAGGAGTATTTTTTTGTCAAGTAAAATCCCGCCTAACCCCCTTCTCGCCTGTGTAGCCTTCGGACAACTACACATTCTTCAGCCACCACAAGTCCGCACTTGCTATGAAGCATCAAAGACTCACCAGAGGAGGAAAAATGCGTTTATTTTGGCAACGTTTATAATCTAGATGAAAGAAAAAGATCGACACAATGAGATTAAGAGGCTTCAGGCACGTATTTTGGAAGGAAAGTGAAGGTTTGGATCATGAGAAGAAGCACACGACAAGCGCGTAATTACTTTGGATTTACTAGTTCATGCCGATGAAAAGATTGTGGTACAGAATGAGCAAGAGATAGGTTCGGATTTAATTGCCTAATGATACATTTGATTGCTCAGTACATATTTCTCAAGCGTCAAGCACGTTATGAGGCTCCAATCTCACATTGATTTTCAATCAAATGAAGATAATCGTAGGTTCACTGAGCGACACCATTGTAATGCTCTTAAATGATCATGCAGCAAATATGTCTCTAACAAAAGTAATTGTGGCTTTTGATGCGGCTTAATTTGGCGGTCCCAGTATGAGCTTATTAACCTTCCAGCATAATATCTACATCCTCATACACATGTAGCGAGAATCAGCTGCAACAACGATGCAAAATGATTATACTAATTATGCCGTCAATATTTTCCATCGTTCCCTACTTTCAGTCACGATCAGGCCGAATAGGTAGAATAGCTTGCTATTCTGAGGTAGCGCAGACTGTTATAATCGTGTGTGCAAATGCATGGATTACGCTAAACGATTAAAGCCATGCCTTCAAGATTCCTGTTACTGGTAACGAGAAGGTGGATTCATTCAAATAGGATCATTAACGTGTAGAAATGGTAGGACGTTGGAAAATGATGGATATTGTCCACACTTGAATCATTCACGAGATAGTGGACGAATGCTGTATATAAAGAGAAAAAGCTATGTGTTGTGCAGAGTCTGGCAGTCATATTCGCGTAATAGTAAGACAGATGGATACACCGTAGTGTCAAGAAAATGATACTGCATTTCTATCTGCTAGCCAGTGTTTCAGCCAAGGGCTTTCAGAAGCTTGGATTGCTATGGAGCGTCTTTTACGTGTAGAAAAGTCATAAAAGTGGCACTGAAAGGTAGAATGTATTTAAAAGGAAAATGAGAGACATGAAGAGATAGCGGACTAACGCCTTACCGATATATCAGGTATGCTTGAGACGCTGACTGCATGAGGATAAGATATAAAATACTACTTGTCCAAATGGGTCATTTTTGAATTTCTCTTTGTATTGCTTTGCCGTGTAAATTCTACCATCAATTATCACCGCGACATCAGAGAGGAATCTAAAGGTATTCCCAAAGTATGTAGAGATCATGGTGGTATGATGTGCATTGCTGCCTCCATAAACTGTCTTGAATTTTTGAACAGTTTTGCTAAAATACTCTGGACAACTTTTATCCATGTACTTATCACAGTAATTGAATCTGTAAAAAATTTCGTCAGGGGTACTGGTTATGGTTGCTTTATCTTTATCCTCCAAGAAATTATTGCAATTAATGTCGATAAGGTTTCTTGAAACATTGCTTTCTTCTATCTCGGAGTTGAAAGAACCGAGAATGGACAGAAGTAAGGTGAACAGCAATGCACTGGCCATTTAAGATGTTGGTGAGGTTGGATAAATTGAAGAATGAACATGTTGCGCAAAACAAACCTGACTCTTTGTAGAGGCACTACTTTGGGAAAATTCTCTGAGAACATTTTTCCATGTGAAACTAGCCTCGTGGCGCTTACGAAAAGCATCCGACGCGTATAAGCGATCGTATTTTTCGTGATGTGGAAGGTATCGTTTGCGCAAAACAATCCTGAATCTATGTAGAGGCACTGCATCTGGGAGAATTCTTTGAGAACATTCAGGAAACTTGCAAATGATGACTCACGTAAACTACAAATATGAGTCATGTTACTAATGCAAGTAATGCCGGTAACACTACATCAAGAATAGTTGGAATAAGGCTTAGATTAGCTAATAGTGAACTAAGGACGTTAACATTAATATCACTTCTATATTTTCTTCTTTCGACACAAGCTCTATCAGTATCAAATTCTACATTTCCAACTCGTATAGAGAAACTTTGAAACAGCTGTTCCTCTATCACTCAATCAAGATTTTTCAAGCATCTTCTCACATACGTAGCGATAAAATCTCGAACGCATGCGTACTGAGACTATGTTACATATGACAACTTAGAGGTATTTATTCGTGTGCCCTAATGGCACAGAAAATGTATTTATGATACCGTGCCTATATTTGCACATTTCTTCGATGTGAATTTCTCAATAGCTGTTGCAGCTGTATGCATGCAATCCTATTCACCTCTCTCTTTCTTTGACGGTTACTCGACGATGAAACAGACACTGAGGACATGAACAACTTGTGCTTCCATCAAGAAAAAAAAATCTTTCTACTCATTACTCATATCGAATTAGACAGTATATAATGGTTGATGTATGCCGCTCCCATTTCATTAAGGACAGTTAATTGATCCGAGCTGCATCATTTCTCCAAGGGTATCTTGGTGTGCAGGTAGTTAAGTGATTAGGCTTCGTGGCATTGGATTGTTACATTGGGTAAGGAGGATCTCTCAAACATACAGCACTAAAAAAGGTTAGTAGAGGTTGATTCATGCAGACGCTTCTGCACTTGAAGCTTACTTTATATTGGAGTATTTGAATTCACATTTTCAGCGTATTATTTGTTCATTTTACAAATCCACAGGCTCAACAACGTCTCAATGGTCGCTACAAGATCTCTTTCCCTACTGCTCACGACATCCATGTTTATAAAAACATGGACGGACAATAGACATTTGGCTACGACGTTTTCTGCTGGTACCATGATCAGAATTTGAGATATGTCAAAGGTAGCAAAGCTGCCAAATTTAGTAATTTTATTTGCACAATCAACTCTGATTTGGATTTTCTTGCGACACAGCAACAAAAATAGAAATATTTGTCGGCATAAGCAATTAAGAGAAGTACGCATCAGTCTTCGGCTATGTACACTAGAATGCATTGGATTCACCGCATACTCGGAAAATATTTTCTTGGTAAGTTCAAGTTATCAAATCAAACTGTCCGACAACGTATGCAATCTATAAAGTGCCGCTGTCAAAGGTATATTGACAGATGATGTCGATAAAGTGGCGTTTTATATCATATCCATCTGCACCCTACGATTACGAAACCTTTGAAACATGTATGAGTGAGATGCATGTTGCCTATCTTCTGCAACCCTCTATTGATAAATACATTTCGCCTGTAATTTGATGAACTCTTTTGTTCCAATTTTACGAAGCAAGACCTCTCAATCATCCTCAGACATGTTTTGCTAGTGATGCTTGTTGACAATGCTCGCAAATTTAAAATATCCCACTAGTCCGTCATTGGAAAAGCTGTTATATATATGCTGAATGTTTAATTGTTCCTGCATCACAATCAGCCTATTCAGGCGAATCCATCATCATGTTTTCTGGAAATTAAGAGTATTGAGTACTGAGCTTATGCACAGAGAACAGCATCAAGTTGTCACACTGCTAAATGAGCTAGCTGACGTTACCGTTCTGCTGCGGATAAAGAAATCCAATCATCCACTCAAAAAATTATGAAGTATTGGACCCAAGTGCTACGACACTGCATGTTGGCGCATAGCACATCAGTCTCGAGAATAAACATGCGGGAAGTGTACTCCTTATATAATGGGCGACACACATCAAATAAACGTGCAAAGATTGGTGATCGAAATGATTGAAGACAGTAGCGATATCTTTCGACAATTTATTTAGCCCTCAATTTTGCAGCGAGATAGATCAGTGCAGGCTGTATCAATCCACGATATTTCTATCGCTTCAAAGCGGCAGGAAAATAACTGCTATTACTCACTCATGTAAGATACAGGATCGATGATAAACTGGTAACTTTTTTAGATTATTTACTTTATTTACTCCTTGATACTTTTCCAATATCCTGCACGAAACGGGGAACCAAAACTCTTCCACGCGTATCGTGAGCAACGTAGTCCCATCCGCCAAACCAGATGTACACCTTTGACAGGCGAATTATCGAGCAGAATAGCACGTGGGTACGGTCCGTCAACCTTCCAATCGGATAGCCAGTTTAGACTTAGACTGCAACACTGCTTGTAGACTGACTACGAAAGAGGACGCACAATTCGGAATCTCTGTGCGTTTAAAAGTCATATACTACTCTGTGCACTTCGGTTACTCCAGTTTGTATTGCAGTAAATTTATGAACCTCATTAACACGCGCTAGAAATGAAATAACAATACCCACACTTGAGTTCGCAATGCGATCAAGTATCAGCATCCCAAAATCAGGTTAGAGAAATGCTCATGTAGATCAAAGCCGGATAAAGGCAGTGAAGAGGTTGACATGTTAAAATAACGAAGGTTCGCTGACAGTGTATCCTCAGGCTAGCTGCAGGACTGAAAACCTTCATCTAGTATGAGTATGGAGGTCCTAGATCATCCCATAATGAAGAGGACGATAAGATGGTGGATCCCTGTCATAAGGATCAAGGGCTAAACTGATTTTAGCATATCCCGTCAACCAACAATAATGGTCTCATTATATAACTTGCTTGCTTCAATTTTCGTCCTCATTACTTTTACCGCGGACCACGTTAAAAGCGTGGATACTATTATACTTATCCAAGCCTTCTCGATTCTTGACACAGAGAGATCCATGGAGAGGTAAGAAAAGCAGCTATAATTCTTGCAGACGGCAATTTGATCTCAGATGATATTTGAACTTTCTATAGTCACAGGTTTGTTCAAAGGCGCGAAAAAATATCTTGGTACTGGTTTCTATGAGCGACTTTGCTCGATTCTTGACTGTACCGCGTCTTATATAATGAGACACGTAGAAAGCCGATAGCTTATCAGCACCAAGTTCGGCTGTACATGTCACCGATAGGGTGCTTTTTGTTAGCTAGCAACTCTGAGGTAATCCGCGATGGGATCGAATGTTGATATTTTCCTCTTCTTTGCGCATCCTCGATCATCGTGCAAGCACATTACTACTTACACCCTAAACAAGACATTACAAATGTTACAAAGACTATCCTATTCGTTCACTCTGCAACTTTTCAACTATAGTCGTATTTTAGAGACGAGAGAAAGTTCATGACCCCTTAGTATGAATCGATTGCTAAAAACGAAAGAATTTTTTTTTCCATGTACGGTATGCCAAAGTATTCATTGAACCTCACTCAGTTCCCGATGATGCATTTTAGCGTTTTGTGGATGTCTCACATCCAAAAATCACATTTCGGCAATGACAAAAGTTTACAAAAACCAGGTCATTCTATCAGAATGAAAGAGGTCTAGATGGATCAGTTCCTATGTACAATGATATTGCAGGACGTAAAGTGATCAGGGAAGAAATGTCACGAAGCAGTCGAACGACTAGAGAGCGTAGTATCAGGCTACACACTTTTCCACCTGCTTGTGCGATATTGTTAAGAAATCATATTAAGCTGCTTTAAATGCTCTTAATGGCTGCAAACGGTGCATTCTAAGTTGGTAATACTTCACATTGTAAAAGTAGTAGAATATGTCATTTTGAAATGTATGATCTGTCTATGCAAATGTCTTTTTATCTCTATGTGCCAAACCAATTCTCGAAAGCGCAGCCGTTTCTCTAGTTGGGTTTTCATACGCTGCTGCAAGATGATGGATGATTCTTGTTTATATCAACCCATATCGATCTTTCGACATTTTAATATTTTCATCAGATTACTGCGTGAATAAGCTTATGCCATCGAAGAGAATGCAATTAGTAAGGCTGATACAGTGTAGCACTTCTAGTATACATGCCTAAGTACGTAGCGGATCATGATTTCTATCGCGCGTTCTTTTAACTGTAGGAACAGATATTTGGGGCTAGCAGTAAAAAAAAGTCAGAATAACAAGCAATTTATAGCATCATGGTACGATATCATGAGGTTTTCATATTTTGTATTTTTATAGCATCGCGATTCTGCTGTAGGTCCAGACAACTGGAAGGATAAGACGCATCAACAAATTCGTAGTGGTCAACTTGATCTGTGACTGGTGACTTTGTCTGGTATACCATTAAAGAGCGACTTCATCGGTAAACGGTGATTGAGGCCCTTTATAGTATATAATTGTGTGCTTGTCACGTATTCGATTGCTGACCTTTCAGTGAATAATCGGTAAGCACATCGTAATTTCTTGCCGTTAATCATCTGACATTTTTACAACAAGCATCCACAGGGTGATCACACACCTGAATATCGATTGATTTCTATGCTCGTCGTTATCGAGAATGGATTGCGTCAAGCCTTCACAATTCTGTTGACTACCCTGCAATCGACTGGTCTGAGAACTTTAGAAATCGACTTTACCCCATTCAAGTGTCAAATGACCAAACGAATGCCACCTACATTCATAAGTGCAAGTGGTATATCTATTCCTCCGCTTATATTGGTGACCGAGAGGTCTTTTCGTTCGTAGAAACTTTCCAGACAGTTTATCATGACCTATTCGTGACATATTTTAGGGAACCGTAGCGATTCCACATTTATACGCTCAAACAAATGTTCTGTTATATTTGCGGCGATAAAGGTCACATGTATCACACCGCCACGTATGAGAGACTATCTAAAGACATTTCTGTTGTTTCTGTCAATCATTGGCTTGAATATAAAATCGCGGGAAACTCTATCAGCAAAATGCTTTGCATCAAACTAAATGTGCGGATTGCATAGTAGCCGGCAAATTTAGAAAACTACATGAAAGCCCATTTGGTAGCATACAACTCGCACGCTACGAGATAGCGTATCTTTTCAAATCAATTCATACGCTCCAACGGAACCATATCATTCTTCCAAAGACTGGTGGATACGATGCAAAGCTTTTCTGTACTTTTATTGTGAGCTATTAACTTGTACCCAAATCGTGGTACACGTAGCTATTTCGACGTAGAAAGGATGAATGAGACTATTTGTGCCGAAAAGCTAGCGATTCTGTGGAGCATCGACGCCCGTTCTCTTCTCGTCCAATTCCTATCTCTTGGCACACACTACTCCGTCACTTTTCACGCTCCATTCGTCTCCAATGATCCCTTAAAGACGCCAAACTTTCTAAACATTTTCGGCCTGGAGCTTTCGTCCGTAATGAACTCAAATTTGATCAAAGTGAAGCGAGCAAAAGCAAATCCCATTGCAGACACCTTCCTCAACGTGAAACACACTGATTCAAATGGAAATGAGAAGAATTTGCCTTCAGAATCGAACGAAATGAGCATTTCAGAAAATGACTTTTGCATAGGTATCGACTCTCACGACCTCATTTGGTTCCCTCTGTCCCGCAAAAGCTGTGAAAAGCAGATTCTGAAGCAGATAGAGCGAGAAAGAAAGTCTGTGACGCTCCATTTTGTCCATTTGGATAGCTCTCGAGCTCCCAGGCCTTTTGATGCGACAACGATCACACAAAGCCACGGGTTCATTATTGATGTGTTAAACCAAGTCTGTGCATCTCAGCAGCAGTTATTGGATCGATACAGAGCCTTCACAGAGAAACGAAAAGTCTATCGGATGCTTCAGAAAGAGAAGAAAATGATGTATTACGTGCATGTGAAGACGCAGAATATGCGCTACGCACTGGAAAGGGATTCAGAGTACCTACAAGCCATTCGATTCCAGACGTGGTATGAGCATTTTATGAAGGGAGACGATCACGTTTCGGAGCCCAAAAGCCCCCAGTCACAAACTGCACAGATGAAAAAGCCCCAAACTCCCGAGTCTCCGGACGTAAGATCGCTCCGAAATCAGTCGTACGAGCGCATTCTCAACGCATTAGATCCCAATTGGATCTATCAATTCTTCTTGAAAATCGATCTCAAATGGCTCCCTAAAGCCGAAATGTTTATCGTCACATTTCTTCGCGCTCTAATGACCAGTTTTGACCAAGATGTAGCCGAACCAACGCCCACAGAGCAGCACACATTACAGATATTCAATACAAGTCGAGACATTGTCGTAGCTTTGATCAAAATGTACCTTAACAAACGAAAAGTGGAAGGAATCACCGATCATACGACACTGTACAAGCGATTTGCACAGCATGCGCGTATGTTACGCAGTAATTTGAAGATTGCTGAGAATAAACAGCTTCGTGACGATGTTTTGTCCAAAGTATTGCCGGAAATGCGGCTATGTGAGATGTCAAGTGAGGAATTAGCTCCTGAAGTGCTTCAGAAAGAGCGTCAGCGATTATACCAACTGCACGTCCAGCACTCTATGATTAAGAATCCCATCGGGAAGGCTCTGGTGAAGACGAAACACGGGTACAAAGAAGTCGATTTCGGCGGAAGCGAAGAATTGACTCACGAGCCTGTCAGCACACAAATTCAACCGATTACTCCAAAGCCTATTGACATGCAGGATGCTCCAAATGTGGAAGCTTGGGGTCTGAGTGTGGCAGCTGTCGACACAAACGGTCTCGAGCCTGTGCGTCCTCTTCCGAGTCATTCGCCCAGGGTCTTGGACAAGGGTATGAAAAGCCTGCATCTCGATACTTGCCTTCCATCTCCAGCGGCAGGCGTCAAGCCGACGAACCGTACAACCTCGAAACGCGTTAGTTTCTCGGCTGTGGTTACCAATACGCTTCGATTCAATCGCAATGACGCTCCAAATTTGATTGAAAAACACAATCCGCAAGCAACTGCCCCAACGACTCCTTCAGGCGTGTCCTCTGACATTTCTGTCGCGGACGCTCGAGTTTTCGTACGGATTTTATTCGACGGAAGCTACGATTTTTACGCGAGATTGACGGAATTCAAGACCTTAGTAACAAGCGGAATGCTGCATCGAATCGGCCAGGAACTCGACATGACAGAAAATATAAAGGTACGTCGTTTCTGTGAGAATGTGTGAGTCTCATTCTCAATGGATGCAGCTGTATCGAGAGTGTCATTTCAATCGACCGGAGAGAAAGTATGACGTAAGGCTCCGTTTGGCACATTTGTACGGCGAGGCCGACCACATGACAGAGCTACAGGCTCATCTTTTAGCAGCGAATGCCATTGAAAAATCACTTTTGACATTCAAACGACTGCTTCACGATGTCCTTCACGACCTCAAACGCATGTTTCCATCGCTTACAAAGTCGGATTCAGGCCCCGAGCAAGTAGAGAGTCAGCTGAATGCATTCAAGCATCTCTCAAGTCGAAAGATTGCCAAGGTCGGATTCTTCACCTGTTACGTTGATTGTAATGACGTATCTCTTCTCAAGGTGTCGGTGCTACCCGTTCATGGAAGCGAGCCTCTCTCTCGTCATCGATTCCAAGGTCGTGTGGCTGTCGACTCATTAGTCCTCGCGTATGCTTGTCGTGAGACCATCGCCGAGACGCGGAATGCAGCGATCGTCGAAGCGATGGATTTATTTGTCGACATTCTACAAGCAATCGAAGGTAAAGCGCAGGCTCAGGCACAGGCTTCAGCGTCGATAAAGCCGGAAGCGGACTGGAGACGTCAAGACATCTCCATGTCCGCGTATGAGTATGAAGATGATCCGATGGGATCACCTTTGAAGACGGAAGCGTACCCGAGAGATCGATTTCGAATGCAACAGCGAAAACGCTCTTATGAGTCTCAAAATGGCCACACAGAGCCTCTACCATATCGTCGTCGTCTTGAGGATTCCACGCCGGAGGATCGAATGCTCACGAAGCGAAAGCCTTCAACTCCGTTCTTTGTTGTCGATCGAATTGGTCAGAACGAGAAACGCACCATTCCTGCGTCCTTCACTGCGGATGAGAAGATGAGAATGCTGACGAACGGATACCAGGAGCTCGTCAAGCAGTATTTCAAGGATCGAGATGAGCTTCACGCGTTGTTGGAAGCTGTGCGTGCGGATCCGATGGAAGAGATCAAGGAAATCGCGTTCTCGAAGAATCTCAAGGTGGAATGCCTTCTCCTCTTTCGTTCCCATCTCACAAGAGCGTCTGTAGCTGTCCCGCAAGCTGAAAAAGACTGAAAATGCGTCCGTTGTGTGCACGACAAACGCGTTCGATGGGAAGATTTCCGCTGAAAAACGAGCAAACACACCGGAAAAAGCGATTGATTTGGCAATTGCGGAATTGAAAATGAAAGCCGATCGCATCGGTTACGACTGGAAAAAGCAGATACAAACGTACATGAAAGCGTCTGTGAAAGCTTCCAGCAGCATTATGGCCGCCAACGAAACGCGAGCAAAGCACAAGCAATGGGTACGGACAAAGGCCGACGCAGAGGCTTTGACTGTCTCACACGCGTTTGTGTCTAGATTCGTGGCGAAGAAAGTCGAGCGGGACACTTGTACTCGTACAAAATCTTTGTGGATGAGTTTCTGATCGTTCATGCGGCGTGTCCGAACGCAAAAGAAGCGAAACGAGCGGCAAGTGAGCAGTATCGAGACTTTCTCGAGAGTATCAAGTCTTTAGACGAGAAAAAAGCCGCAAAAAACGCAGTTTCGATGCCAAAAACAACAGCTCCAATGACCCAACGACCCAAGCCAAAAGTTGTTGTCTGCAGCGACGACGAAGACGAAGAAGACGACGATGAGTACGACTCGAATTCCGGATCCGATACGGAATGGCTCTCGACGTACAACAGCTCCTCAAGTGCGAATGTCGTGATAAAGAGCGAGCCGAATCGAGCCGACTCGAGTCAAATGACTCCAATCGAAGCACAGGACCCTTACGATGTGAATTCCGAAGCAAAACCTATGGAATGTGCTCGATTCCGTGCGCTATTGCGATGTCTTTTCAGCTGCAAAGATGAAGTGTTTAAAATCGTCAGAGAATTACGAGGTTGTCTCGCGTTCCAAGGAGCTGCAGAGCGTGTGATTTGTCCGAATGTGAAGGCGTTTATCCGAATGGAACGACTGCAGGAAGGTGTCATTGACGTACACATTTCACTGAACGAAGTGATTCATTTCGTCGCTTCCGACAGCTCGAAGAAAAGAGCCTGTGACCTCGCAATTGACGGGATCTTGGACAAGCTCACACAGACGCATTCGATATGGGCTCAGATGCTCCATTTCTTCCAACTTCGCGTCCTCAGTACCGCCAACATGATGGAGTCGATCAATGCTCTCGTACAGGCGAATATCGCACGCTTTAGCATCCGATTCGAAGAGCCATTACCGACGACATTTTCCAGTCAGAAATGCCTCACACATATCGTCTGTGTGCTTGCGATTGACACGCACATTATCGCCCGAATCGATGCGGAAGATGAGAATGCAGGACGGTATTCCGTGCTTTTTCAAGTGGCCAAGTTTCTTGTCAATTTGGTGGATGTCGCAATGGATACGAAATCGATCGATCCGATCAAAAATGAAGCGATTCCAAGCACAATGTCAGTTCAAAATCGTAGCGAAAACATCGATGACGCTACCCGCTCGGACTTTTCGTGCGTTCTACGTCTCCGTGATCCAGGGAATCTCGACGCCTACCACGACTTCCGGCTGTATGGAACGTGGTGTCTCGAGCATAAAGCGCCATTCATCAAAGACTTTGTCAAAGTCGATTGTGAGAAGGAGCTCGTGTTCACACAGACGGACCAAATTCGCATGAATGAGTTTGAACAGCTCTCCAAGAACGGCTCGAGTTTGTGTATCAGTTGTTTTGAATTGGAGTCGGCGTTCGAGCATTCCAAGTTTGTGAATGCGTTGGCAGCGTACGGCAATAAGAACAAATACAAAGCGTATGCGCTCAAATGTGCCATCGATCCCATCAAACAGTATCGAGCGCTCATCGTACCAGCGGGAGGCTCCATCAACAGCCTGCAACCGAATCTCTACTGGCCAACACATCGTCCAACGTCGGTCACAGACTGGAGGAAGGTGTACGGAATGCTCCAGCTACAGACCGATACCGGCAAGATTCTGTAAGGCACGCAATAGAGATGTATTACGCCATTACGCATAGCGGGATAGCTACATGGAGGCAGTTGGATGCGCTGGGAACGCGTCGAGATACTCGGCGTTGTAGAGCTCGAAACGAAGCTGTCGAATCCTTTCGCCGTACTTTTCGATCCTTCCGTATCGCTGCATCTCCGTGTCGATGACGAGATCCATCACAAGCTCACACATACGCCACAACTCGATATTGGACGTATTTGCACGCGCAATTACATCGGAGATAAAGTCAAGTCCGTCCATAATGTGATCGAATGTGTTGAGGTACCGCAAAAGACGATAGAAAAGAAGCAAAAGTTGATGTGTGATCTCTTGATCGTGCGCTTTGCCGTGGAAGAGAGCTTGAAGCATACGAAGGAATTTAGACGTCACCATCAATGGGATCGTCTTTGGTTCCAAACAGAGCGTGGAAATCCATTGCACGACCTCTAAAACGACATCATCTTGCGAGAATCCCGGCACTAAAAGCTTGGTGATGAAGGGAACGAGAGAATGATGGAGTATCAGCTGATCCCACGAGCATGTCGGAGCGATATCGTCGGGCGTCACATTCGCGAATATGGCGATCATCTCAACGAGGAAATCATGTTTTTCCTGTTGGCTGATGGCGAATTCGATGAGAGGAACAATAAGAGAAGCCCATGTGCCCTTTTGCGTGCACGTTGTGTCTTCTTGCGAGCGATATGTCCATTGAGAGATGTTTCGAACGACTTTGACGAGCAGAGGATCGCTTGTGCGAATGACACGCTTCACCAGCGCCTCGAGGCCTCCACGCTGACACATCCATTCAGCGTTTCGTGCGTTGAGACTCAAATTGACAGTAAGCGCCGCAAGCTCTTTGGCGATGCTATTTTGTGGGAAATTGATCTACAAAGACGATACGCAGTGTCAACTCAACGCCTCGAAATTCGTGCGGGGATGCGATACAGACCACCAATTGCATGACAATCGGAATAGCATCCGTGTAGGTGAACATCGACTTGCAACGATCGTCCATGCTTAAATGATAGAGAATCCGTAGCGTGGAAGCTCGAAATGGCGGCTTCTTGAGCAGAATCACGAGTCTGGGGATAATGCTGTTCTTGACGAGAAGATCGCGCTGCTGTGGGTCGAAAGAGAGATTGTGTATGAGCTTGAGCGACATCTAAAGCACGCAGAGGATGAGATGCGAAAATCCCGTTAAGAGACATCCGACCTGAATGGTTTTCTCGTGGGAACAATTGAGATGCATCACGAGCTTCTCAGGCACATGGAGTCGTATCATGGCATCCATATTCTCTTGAAATATGCTCAGTTTCTTGAGGAATGCAAGCACCACAAGCTGGAGATTCGCGGATGTACGATCGAGCATCTAAAGGCTTTTCAGTCACGAAATCGAGCGACATCGCGCGTGACGACAAACCTTTGACAAGTACGTAATGATATTCTTTTTGACCATTTTCCGTTCCGTGCGAATGTCTTGCGCCAAATGTATCAAAAGACTAAAGCACACAAAGCTTTGGATCGCGTGAGTGTGTGCATTTCAAAGTCTGTGGACGTACAAAATCTGATTTTGCTTTCGGATGCGTTTGCGATTGCGTTTTCGTTCGTTTTGATACTTTTCCAAAGCCTCCAAAGACGTTGTGCTCCATTGAGCGCATGTTTGCTCCTCAAGAACACAAAGCTCATGTCTTTTAATCTCAAACTCAACGATTTTCAGTGTGGTCGCTCCGATCGAATAGTTTCCCAGCAACGGATGAAGCTGTACAAACGTCGAAAAGCACCAAAAGATACGCAATAGTGTCATTGTGAGCGTCGAATTCTTCTTGTAGTCGTCACGAAGGACCCGAGAAAGCAACGCCTACCAAAGAACGACAGCATTCAGCTAAAGGAAGACGCTTTACATACCATCAGAGCCTCATTTTCCACGAGCTGTTCCGTGTGCATCGCGTGCATTGCAAGGTGGAGGATCCGTATCGCTCCGTCCTGCTTGGACTCGACATCGTCGTCGTATAAGCGCTCCATGTACATATCGAGATCGTGGAGAACAGCATTGGATTTCCTGGCTTGTCTGTCTTTGCCTCTAGCGCCTGATATGCTGCTCATAGCCCAAGCTGAAGAGCCCAAAGCAGCCGCAATTTGTGTCGTTACGGAAGCGCCAGAAATACTTATGACGAACGACCGCTCATATTCGAGAGAAATGATACAATCTCGGGAATTCAAAATGGCCGCTGCGTCGTATTGTGGGAATCAAATCGATACGGAGAATGTCGATTTAGAGGCTTTGCTGCATACGGAATTAGATCTTCCGCTAGAGTCGAATTTCGATGAGGATTCTTCTTCATCCGATATCGTTAATGTGTCGTTGGAACTGCTCGTATGCGTCCATATCGTCCGGGAATGATATCCTTCTCACTTGGCTGATCGTAGGCTTTACAAAGTCCTCACGGATGTACGCATCAATGGGACAACAATGCAATCTTCGACACAGGCGAATGTGTAAAGGCTTCGGAACGGAACGGTAGGCTTTGTCTCACAGACGACGTTTTATTGACAGTGTGCTGTAGCCAATGTGGAAAAGACTTGCGTGTCGTCGATTTCGCAGAGGAATAGACGATCGAATTCGGATTCTTCTCAGCATGTTGGATCGTCTCGAAGACGTCCACAAAGCACAGCACGGAAGCGGAAGATCAAGCACGGAGGCATTTATTCACTTTTATTGAACGATCCATTGAGTCGCGAACAACATCAAAAGTGCTCGCCCGTTTTGCTGGAGAATGTCTCTCACGCGGAAATGCTGACTTCCATTGCCGGACACACGCTTTTCGCTCAAGGACGTTGAGACATGGAGCGTGTCTTATCGATACGTAAGCAAGCCAATTGTCCGGTCATGAGAGATGCTGAATAGAGCTTTATGTCGAGAATGCCAATTCGCATGTAAGACCTGTTTCTCTACAAATACAACGAGTTAGCGTGTGCGTTGATGACACTCTCAAACGCTCTTACGATGCACTTGAATCGATTGATGCGGTAAGCCGTTTTGTGAGCCATCCGAATGAGCTCTCAGGTCCCAAAGATGCACCTTCCCCGACGTACTTCCACACGATACGCGGAAGCCATCAAAAGCCCACCGAGGAACGACGTATTTACTGAGCGATCTCGCATCGACTTCCTTCATAACATTGATTGTGATCGATGAGGCTTGCTGTTTGTCGGCGTACGACTCTCTGATATCGTGCAGGAAGATGCTCTGGACACAAGGCTCAACACTGCTGATCAGTAAGAGATTCGGATTCAATGGATGCTCTAAAATGCAATTGATTTTCCCGATCGAACAGCTCTGACGGCGTTTCAGTATCGACGAATGCATTCCGGTGTGAAAATCGTATCGAATGACCAAGCCATCGCTTCCACCAGTGTATACAGCCTGTCCTTGTGAGTGCACACAGAGACTTCTAATCTCATTACGATGTCCCTCGTGAAGGAATGTATCCTTCCAATCACTTGCATTGTCTATCAACGACGCAGAAGGCTCCGGTTGCTGCCACATGTGTACACTGTGATTGGGGCATGCAGTGATGATACCTCGAGTATCGTGATGCCCACGACCGGAAGGCACCCACGCGATCGCAGATATCCCACGGGATTGACTATTGCTTTGCTTGCGAATGATACGATCCGTGGGAATCGCTAATTGCTCGGTCGGGTCGTCGGGAATTGCCAATTGATGCAGACGTACGATACAAAATTCCCCATAGCCTGTGATTGGATTCGGTAAAGGATCACGGAATGCTAATGCTAATCGATCCCCATCGAGGCTCCACGCCATACTCTCTGCAGCTGGAAGCTCTTCCCGGAACGACGATGGCGCGAAACTCACCAATTTATCGATTTGTTGGATGGAAGGCTGATAATTCCAAAGATTTACGCTCCCATCGTCGGAACTTGTAGCGAATATGTCGGGCTTTACCGGGTTGAATTCTAATGTTCGTAGCTTCCGCGTGCTTCCGTCTGGGATCGTGGAGATTCGTGTGTGGGGAAGCAAGTCGGGTGTTTTGATGGTGCCCCAAAAATGATCCTTTCGTTTGGAATTGGAGCAATTGGACGCGCGAGGAGCGTGTTTTATCTTAATTTTTATATCGGAAATAGCTTTACTTTCGACTTGTCTTTTTTTGATCAGAGGCGATGGCTTTCGACGTGAAGGAGTCTCAGGCTTTTTGGGTGTCTCCGGGTCGGTAATAATTGCTGGTGGCAATGGATGCATTTCCTGTTCATGCGGGAAGGCAGCGTGGAGGAACGAGTCTCTGCGCAAATGTGTTTTACTCTCAGTGGAATTTTGAGAGCTGATAAATTGTTTTTGTAATTGTTGGCGGTCCTGCAGCCCTTTCATAACGAGTTCGATATCTTTGATTTCGTAGTGTTTTGCACTCATTTGCTGCTCGAGTTCTGTGACGTTTTTTCTGATCGTATCGAACTGTTCTTTAGCGAGGCTCAATTTCTTACGGGCAGCTTCCAGCTCTGTTTCCAGAAGAGGTACTGGCAGAGGTGAAGTGGTACTGGACGCTCCATTTCGTTTCCGTTTCATTTTTGGGCTGCGTGTTGGTTTCCTGTCGCCTTTTCCTTCGGGAGCGAATGGAGGTGAGGTTTTGGACTTGATGATATTTTCTTTTTTCTTCTTTGCACTCATAGTGGAATCTTTCTGCTCTTTGACTTTAAGAGGGAGTTTGGGTGCATCGGCTTCGATAGCAGGTATCTCCTCGTCGATATTTTCCATTTTTTTTGAAGCATTTACACTCGTTGCATGGCTCCTGGAAGGCCCCGACGATGATTGCATTCTTTCATCATTGCGAGGTCGAGAGCGCGATCTGGACTGAGAACGATTCCGTCGATGATGTCGATACTCTGAATGATCGCGGCCTTGTGAAAATCGGCTGACGGAATGAGGTCTTTTCCGTGAATTAGAGCGATATACCTGTGGAGCCTGAGAATCTACAGTGTCATAAAAGTGGGTTCTTTGTCGAGCTCCTTGGGTGTACACGCTTCGGGAATGATTGGTAATTGGATAATCGTTATTCCGCTTTCTCAATAGTGCATTTGTACTATCGAAATCGGACTTGGATAGCGTGAAATTCCGACCAAATTCATCGGATGCCGCATAACGCTCGCGAGCCATTGCCTCCGTATCGAGTGAATGATTTTTATCCAATCAAAACACCTCCCGCAAGCATGGCGAATATGGAGGGAAATCGCCTGGACACGATCGATCGGTACTTTCAAGGCAAATTGCAATCGTTTCTCAATTGTCTCTTACTGTGATTCTGTCGCTACATGATACTATGATAGTGGCTACATCGTACTATGACCTAGTGGCTCACATGGAAGCAGGGCAGCAGCGATCCTTCGATCTTCCGCATTTAAAATATTAAATGTCGCGCATGCGTTTGCCTTGCAATGAAGTAAGACGATTATACTTTCAAATCATACAAAGTCACATACCGAGTCCAAACATTCCACTACAATCCCATTCCTCTTCAAATAGTCGCGAACAGTAGGATCAAGATCATGCTGAATATGCTCCCCACAGCCCAACAGCAAAAGTTCTAATCGCGTGAGCAAATTCCGTCACCTTTTACGTGAAAAGTATCGTACCGATCGGCGGCTCTGTGACTGTGAAAATTTGCATACTTTGCTTTGTGATTTCTCGTAAACAATTTGGTTTCCATAACTATACGGAAGCTATAAGCACATTTCTATCGCTTATAAATTCTCTCAAACCATCGCAATGGTCGGAAAAACTGCTACAGCTCCACGCATATTCTATGTTTCATTGAGTCAGGGACGAGCGGTTACAAGCGATCACTCAGTATACGATATTATTGATGACAAAGCCTCCTTCGTCGTACTCGGAGATGGACACTTTATCAGTGCCAAACATCATTTCCTAAAAGTAAATGCATCAGGAAACGAGATGAGGACATACTGAGCCTTACGGAATGAAGATCGTGGCCGTAATTGATCCATCGGCGCGATAATCCGCAGCGATTTCGTCCGAGACCGAAAATCGTCGGATAAAGTCGAAGCATATCTGTGAGAGATTATACTATACTATGATTATATCATAGAGCTTGGAACGATCTCTCAGGCTCCTTGAAAGATCACAAGGCTTTTGATCTGTCGGTACCCGCTATACACCCACTAGATTGGATACAATCAATCGAGGATGCAGGATGATCGCGCATTTGTATCGTGGAAGCACAGCCGCGGCCATTTTCCATGTGCCTTGGCCACATTCGGGTGCCAGGAGCCCCAGGTACAAGTAGGAAAGCTCGTGTATGTGAATCCTCCACGAGCGGATGAGAGAATAGTAGATGAGAATTCCGTTCAGGGAGGTATTGCACTGGTGATACGAGGTGGATGCTCTTTCATTGAGAAGGCGAGGCGAGTGCAGGAAGCTGGGGCCGTTGCAATGATTCTTGCAAATAATGACCGAGAAAACATCTGGGAAACATTTCCAATGTGTAGTAAACAGCCTGAGGCTACAGAGGACATCAACATTATGATTCCTTGCGTTATGATGTCTTTAAGCACTGTAAGGGAGTTGCTTGAACGCTTCCCACCTACAAAGAGTACTGGAATGTTGACAATAGAGATAATTGGAGATGCTAAAGCGATGTATCACTGTCAGTCAATAAAGCCTCAGGACGCTGATTTTGTCCATAAAGAAGGAGATGAGTCGATGAGGTGCTTACTTGATCCTGAAAAGGAGATCGCTTGGGAAGAATCAAGCTCTGAGCCTGATCAAGGGCCGGTGTTCACATTTGTGCAGTGGGCAACAGAAGCGCAAATGTATCGTATTTTCTATGGGCCAATTGCAGATTTTTGTGCGTTACGTGAGGGCGAGTGTTTGGAAGGAAGTTTCGTAGTCGCTGATCCAATTCTAGCGGATATAGACGTGATGAAGAACGAAAATGAGTTAAGAGACGCAATTGTTTTGGTACAACGCGGAAAATGTACTTTTCCAGAGAAATTAGAGCGGCTTCAGCGCTGTGGTGCGTTAGCAGTCATTATCGGCAACGACGATGGATCCGATCGTGACGCTACTTTTATGATAAGTGTTGATAAGATTCCAGTGAATCATTTGCATATTCCTTTGGTTATGGTGTCTCTTTCTGTCTTTGGACTTCTCTTACAGGAAAAACCACACACAATTCGGATTCTTTGCCTTAGCAAAGAGACAACAGCAGCGATTTTGGATTCCAAGCAAGAACGATTCTCTCTATTGGAGATTCCAAAACCGATCGACACGTCAAAAGACTGCTTGTTCCGAGCTGCTCGTGAAGGAGATATTGACAAATGCCAAGAGATCTTACTTTGTCGCTCTCCGGGTACACACGACCAAATTACAGGGAAAGACGTCTATCACATGACAGCTTTGCATCATGCATGCATTGGTGGACACGATCAGGTCGCCAAGGCTTTATTGGCAGCTGGAGCCCGGATAGATGCCATTGATTTGAATAAACATCTTCCAGTACATTTAGCTTCCTTGTCGGGCTCAATCAAGTGCCTTGAACTTTTGGTTCAGGCTCAAAACAATTCTGATCCTGGAGGAAGTCAAAGACTGCTTTGTCGACAGAATATTGGAGGAGCTACACCGCTTCATTACGCATCCACATCAGGAAACACTCAGTGTTTGGAATGTCTGCTTACTGCCGGAGACACAGGACCGTTGGAGAAGGATAGTACAGACTACTCGTTTTGTGGAGTCAATGTACAAGATAAAAACGGATGCACTCCTCTCCATATCACTTGTATGTCTGCGAATGTCGCGTGCTCAACACACTTGATCAAAGCGAACACACAACTCGATATTTACGATCGTCAGGATCGAAATGCTTTTGAAATTGTATGCAGCTTGGTAGATGACCCGCAGTACTCCTCGTCTGCCCTTCAAATCGCTGAAATGCTGATTAAAGCTGGAACAAAGGTACAGAAGAAAAAAGAAAAGACATCGATTTTGGATATAATTCGATCCAAACCACACAAGCAGGAGCTTATAGTCGCTTATCTTTGTCGGGAAGTAGGCGACAAAGATGGTCAACTCGTGAAATTGCAGCGCGATATGGATAAAATGTGTGATATGTGCGTTGGCTTGCAACGGGAATTACAACAGATGTCTCAACAATTCGATGAGAAACGCTTTTCACACGAAAGCGCATCGGCAAAGCAGCAAATTGAGATCGATACATTGAAACAAAGCATTACAAAGCTGGAGCGGTCAGTATCCCTTCGATCAAATGCTTGCAAAAATACTTTCAAATGTACAGATAACCTGACTAGTTCGTTTGAAGAATGGTCCGACCAGGAGCTGGCACAGGAAGCAGCGTTGGAGCGTGACTTTGGGAAAAAACATGCGCGAGAGAATCGATTTTCTTGCGCCGTAGAATCATTTAGAAAATCATTGCTGTACTTTCCTCTCCCTGGCGTCAGAGAGCTCTTAAAGGAAGCGGAAGATTCGTGCGTGTACGAGGAGATGATATAGATGTCAAGAAGCAAATCAGCCGGAGCTCTCATAGTTCAAATTACGGTGATTTACTGATTTCGTAAACCGCTAAAAGTGTCTACGAATTGTAGCATGTAAGTTAATTGAATGTTTCTGGTATCGTGTCGCGTTTCCTACAAGAAGAGTCGTTCGATGGTCTCTGTTGGAAGGGTACATTATCGAACAGTCAACGCTTGTTTTGTGGAATTCACGCATGTTTCTATACTTCTACTTCTATTAGTTTATCCGTCTAGCGGAAAGCCTTCCTCTTGCGGAGGATGGTCCATCTGTCATTGCGACAACTCCAGGAGTAGAATTAAGCTACTATGCTGCTTACGGCAGAAATATGGCTATCGCCGACGAGCGTTTCCTGGCCATACTAAGTTGCAAAATTGAATATTGCGCGCTAGTTTGCCAGCGCAATAATAATGCAATAATAGAATTGCCAGATCCTCTCGTCCTACTAAAAAAATAATTCTTATCAATAGCATTTTCACACATAAAACTGCAGGTAAGGGAATACGCCATCTCAACCACTTGTCCTTTTTGCAATAGCTGAACATACGCGAAATGCACCTGCCAAAATATCACAAGTATCAAGTGTCACATCGATCGAGTATTGATAGGAGCGATATTGTGTAAGTATGACACAATGAAATATACTAGTAATCTATCAAGGTGGACCGATAGGGTATTGTGGTATGAGAGCAGCGGTATAGGCTCAGATTAGCTAATACGGAATAAAGAACTTACTCACAGAAGTACATGCTCTCCAGTTACCCTCTTCAATCCATACGTATGAGATACAGAGCTTTGAAACCCTAAGAAATTCCAGAAACAGCTGTTTATATACTGAGAATACGCGCATCACCATATGTTGCCTTCAAAGTCTTTGCATAGCGTAACTAGGCAAGTTGGTATTACACATGCGGAAGAAAATTATTCTATGCGTACAGAAAAGAAGAAAAAACCGCTGGAAAGAGAGAAATGATCTGGTTCATTCTCTCAATTGCAATAAAGCGGCTCACTAATGCAGCATTTTTTTGGTTATTTTTTTGGGACTATACTTGCGATTGTACCCTGGTCATCAGCACGTCGATGCATAATGATCTTGGTTTGCATACTCCTAATGAATACCATATCGATAGGCGCGCGTCGGCCAATAGATGCGTCGTCTTCACCTAGGATGAAGGCAGATCCTTGGAAGTATCATATCGACAAATTAGACTGTAACTATTTTCCTTATAAACATTGGAGGGGTTACATTGGAATGAAGTGGGTTTTAAGCGTGTGTGATACTACGCATTCAGACGAACAACATGAGGCCTGTTCACAAAACTTAAAGCGCTATATGAGATCATTTCGGCAGAGAAGTGAACGGCACCTAAAGAACATTTCCTTACTGGAAGCTTATTTTACGCAACTCGGTACTGTGGTGCAAGATACAGTCCTTTCTTATATAAAGAGCAAAACGTTTCGCTGCAAAAGTTATCTTCAGGGCTTAGAATTATTCTATGATAAAGTGTATCTTTTTGTGATATCCGAATGTAGTACACTTGAGTATGACTAATATACTCGCGCATGGTTGGACATGCGTCGTAAATTTTTCGTCTATACTAGTCATTTGATGTAGAAACATTCGACCTTGTTCATGCACATTTTATGATATATCTTATCATTTCCTGGTGCACATCGCCAGCACGTAAATAATACAATGCTCATGAGTTCCTACTGTTGTAAACCGCTCAATGAAGGTGAAGTATCATCTATACACGAAAGTATATCTAACTTACCCGTAAGCGTACCTGTTTGAAGACAAGCTTGTTCGAATCAATCTATTGATTGAGATGAGGACTATTCTTCTCTTCAGTCATTATTTTACGCTGGTTGTACGAGCAACACGTGAATGTGATCAGAGGACCACCACTACACATCAATCAATGCCTCCGCATTCACATTTCTTTTCGAATGAAAGAAATACGGAAACCAGATTTACGTACAATCGCATCATCAAACCGAGACGTAGTAAGAACGAGATAGCTTGACTTCTGTTTTGGCGAACAGATTTCGGCTCAGCAGACTGACCAGTCTGTATTTACCCACTATATTATTCATTTCTTGAGGCCGTGAAGAACTTGACTAGGCGATTGTATATGATTTTGCCCGTGTGTAATGACAGCTTATATCACGAAAGGTACTACCATAATTCCTCTAACAGCATTATAGGATGTGGTCAATACACGGACGAATGCCCACTGAAGCTCCAAAAGCTATCCTCAACGGGATTGAGCGGTACATAGGCAATGAGATGTACAACTTTGCAGAAAAAATCATTCGCCGAGTAGACTGAATAAAGAAAGCAACCGTGAAGCCACCCATCAAACGACGACCGACAAGGTCCTAAACCCCGCAATAAATACTGAAGGTAAGACGGATCACGTGTACTCGGATGCATTGTATATGGGCATGTAGATTACTCAAGTCACCGGAATAGAAGCTCTTGTCACGTGCTTTGCTTCCAGGATCATCAATATGGTCGTCTTTTAGTAATCAAAACATCAATAGTTAACTCTTTGATGGTACGTTTAGCAATGTGACCGAAATTCAAGTCAGCTTTCGGTATGCCCGGGGTTTCTGGATGTTGTATTTCTCATTCATCGCACAATAGAGCAACAAAATATGAGTGCTCGGAATTATCAGACATTGCATTTCACGGCACTCTTTACGCACAAGAACTCCATTCGTTTTATAGAGGCCTTCATACATAACGGATATGCAAATAAAGTGACGTGATTTTGAGCATGATGATAAAAGCAGCACTTGAAGCTAATATACAGGTGCCGACGATAGTGAACATCCGCTATCCCTGAATGGAGTGGAGTTGAGGACGTACTATCGCATGGTTTAGAAATATAACCGGAAATCATGCGGCTAGTGATTACCCTTTGACTCTAACATGTAAGACGTGTGACACTACTTCGAATAAGTACAGCAATGACAGGGAATTTTCCACTCACGACTAAGAGCGTCAGCTGAATAATTTTGAAACTCGTACCGACAATTCAAGCCTAAATTATCACCTCATCGCTGTGTGCGTATTGACATGAGTTGGTGTTTTTGTCACATGAGGAACTAACGTTAGCAGATAGCGCTTCTCGAGTCAAACAATATCGAGGCCTCTTTGTTGAATAGAATCACAATGCGACCCAGCAACGCGCCGAGTACATGTCATAAAGTCGATCCAAACAAAAAACGTGACGTAAACAGAGAGAGCGCTTGGTGGCATGACACAGCTCTCCAGTTCTGACGTGCTATATGTTTGCTCAATTCATGCCTATTCGACCAAGTTCATGCAAATTTCTCAATGTACTAATGGCATGCATATCATTTCGCCCACATAGTACTACCGCACGTCACATAGGCTGCATCGCACCGATATTGATGAAATGCTGGTGGCCTATATGAGCATTAACCCTTTCAATCAAAGAGAGAGCGCACGGAGTCTTAGTTCTGAAATCCTTCTATCAGCTGATTTGAGTGTGGGATCATTATCAAACTGAACGAGTAGGGAGGAACCAAGGGTGCCTTTACCTTCACCAAGGGTGGTGAGGAACGAATAAGTGGAGGCTAGAGCAATACTAGACCAAGACCGATTGGTTGAACTCATAGCTGGATGTGTCCAAGTTTCGAATCAAAGATGTATGCGCGCTTACCAAGCTGTGATGAGCAAGTCCCGATGATTCTTCCACGCTATTCCAGTAGTTTTCGAATCTGGCAAGACATCGTCAGAGATGTTACGGAAACTTTCTGTCTCAAAAATCTTTATTGCGCATCAAAGACTATTTTGATGCGCATTATAGAGAATATTCGTATGCGCTGCTATCTTCCAGCCTGGTGCTCCAGTATATACCACCTCGCAAGCGCATTGAGAATGACGTGACCAACATCACTAGTCCGAATATGTTGTGTAAGAAAACACTTCAAGTGTTGTAGCGTTCAAGACGATGCTTGAAACTCTCTATATGTGTGCGCTTTATACGAATCCCTGTAACCAGTATGGCGAAGATTTCATGCTCGATCGTAGTCTTATCGTACTCACTGGTCTCCTGCAGTCATCCATCGTGCCGCTAACAGCATCCTATACAAGCCTGGCCGGAATCAATTAGAGAACCCCATGCAAATGGTCAAGAAATTTAGCTGTCCGCAAGAACACTTGTTTTCATCTCGCCGAGAAAGACTTTGTCCTTCAGAAGCACGAAAGATTTGGTTGTCCTGTGAAAATACATACTCCATTTCCATCATGCATTGTACTTTGCTGAAATCGGCGAGCGCTGAGGAATTGGACGGATTCTCAGTCTGTTGACATAATGCCAGAAAAAACGGCAGCTGTCTAGACCATTGGATCCATCCTTTTACTAGCTGAAGATCAGTGAGTAGTAAGGTCGTTTTTTGTACCAGCTTTCGTATTGAGGATCCACCGTCTAAAGTGGATTGTGGTAAGTTGACCAAAATGCCTATACGTCATTCAAGTATGCTCCTTTAAAGTTGTACCAATCTCATTCTAAGAAGCACTGGCGCACCGCTTCTCTCTAGGCTAACGCCGAAAGTCTACAGTTAGGACAGGATGGCTGTCTCTCGAAGTGATCTAGAATTTTGCGTCCTCAAGAGTTATACGCCTTCTTTCACTCTCTGTTTCAATTTTTCATGGTGAAGATGTTGATGTGTGTGCTAATACCCAGGTTTTGCGGCGCTTTTTACGCGATAATGAGGCTGGAAAGACAAATGGCGCTCTTTCGCAAAGCAATAACAAAAAAAAATTGCAACAACTATCTCGCAACTTGAGAAAGACGCTCTACAGGATGCAACGATAAAATTAGATGTGCTCATTATCAATACTCATTTCCATAAGTATAGATGCAAATGAGAATATTTTTGTCGATCGGATATGTTTCTGGCCTTTTTGGACTCTTGCCTGTTTGAAATTGGTAGGCTAATTGCGATTAGCATATGCTGCATATGTGACTCCTGCACACCGAGAATTATAAACGTACGCCGTCCTAAAGCTTGATGTTAGTCTATAGTGGACATGTAGTTATCGAAGAAGTCTCAACAGGGAAGCGAGTTTGCTTTGAGCAACCATAAACGAGATAAATTATCGACCAACTGCCGAACACAGCAGAGAAAAAATTCCAACTTTTTGATTTCAGGAATGTTTGCGTCCCGGAGGAAAATACGACGCGCTACCGCAAACTCTTTGGGCGTCCATCGACGACTATCACCAGATCAGCTTATTCTCTGAATTCGGAGCTAATTAGGAGTGCTCATTGAGTTTCTACTGTGCATCAATTTCGCTGAGCGCCAGGATGGAGACAAGTGTGCGTGCAATAAATTATCTTTGTTCTGCAGTTTCCGACGTATAACACAACAATTTATCTTTCTTAGACTATCTCCGCAATGTCAGCATACTTAACGCATGGCGCATGACCTCAACGTTGGTGTCACCGATGGCCACAATTACAAAAATGAGAATATTATCGATGATATTACGATCAGCCATGGTTGCCAGAATCAGACAACAAGGGTCCACCATGACAGGAATGGAATTCAAGATGTCGTATCCGCCCGTATAACATATCCCAACCAGATTCCAGTCGACATTGGATAGACGATAGGCACCTGTAATCACATCAACAGGGACTCCTGTAAATCGTGTAATCAGCCGCATTTTGGAGACATCCTTGTAAAAAGTTTTTATTTAAGGCTGAAGTAATGACATCACATAGTTGTGCAGAAAGCACAGCTTGCCTTTTCACCAGGATCCAGAGCCACTACAGCAGTAAGTGTAGAAGGTAAATGAGACCGCACGGGCCTCATAGAGCGCAACAGTATTGTTTACGTGTTGAAGAAGCTTTTATGAAAGAAACAAAGGCCATGAAAATGGACGTTTGCGCCACTGATGAAGCTCCTTTTACTAGTTGGGCGTCAAGACAAAAATTTGTTGATTTTTCTTCCAGTGAAATATCATAGTCTCTGCGAGTTTAGTGATCACAAATGCATGGACCATATACGCAACCTTCATAGGCTTCGTGCGCTACACATCTCACTTGATATCAGATACAGGGCTACTTATCGCAAACCATGAAGCGTTAGCATGGTTCAAAATCATGGGTTTGCTAATGCCAACCAGATGCTTTGTATAAGGATTTATGACAATTTTTGTAACTTAAATGACGACACCAACATCAATGACTTGCCACATCCTTCTGCAGTCGTAGAGGGATGTATATCATGGCTAGTATTCGCCGAGGCGTCGCTGCCAATTGTACGCAATTCCAATCAGCATGCCTGCATCAGCCATTGCAGTTGAAAGAAATACAATGTCGTGATATAGGCAGCAAAGGATAAATAGTTTACCCTGTCGCGATATATTCAAGAAGCACTCTGGCATGAGAGCTTCGATGTAAGGCTCGATTGAGATGCAGGAGACGGGCTTATATGCATATTGTGAAAGTCATCAGGATCTCAATCGTGAGATATAAGCTTAACAGCACATTGACACCCGTTATTATTCTCCCGAAAAACATTTTTTAATGAATTTTGAAACTCAATTTCGATGCGCAGTCCACCGTTTTTTCCAGACTTTGTTATGCAACTTGTGGTTGACCTTAGAAAGAGCCTTATACTTAATTGCGCGATTCCAGCACTGTCACGTCCGAACTACGGCAATTGTCCGTGAGTAATTTGCCAGCAATAATGAGCTAAGTGTCAGAATTGATTTAGATTCGATAAAAGTCTACGCCACAACAACACGAGCGTCTTTGATGAAGTCGCCACTCGACCGAATTTATCTGCGACCCCATACCGATACCCGAGTGAGACAAAGAAACTGCTAAAATATTTCAGGATGTGCGCATCTTGAACATATCCAACGTGAGTCAGATACCGCCACGAACGATGCAACATTTGGTCAACAGGACGGAACCCATTGATATTTTAATGATCGATGCGCTAAATACAGAGCGGCGACACAGCACACACATGAATCTGCCGAATGTGATTAACCTTGTATTCGAATTACGTCCGCAACAAACGTACCTTATGGGGATGAGCCATGATTTTAATTATACTGTGATACAACTAATGCCGAATTACGTGATCCCCGCACTTTACAATTTGAAGGTTGAAATGGCATACGATGGACTTTGTATCTTTTCATAGCATTCGCATATTTCAATTAAGATCAAGTAATGATAAACTCATAAGTGACAAATTTTAAACGATATCAACGCAATGTGTTTCTCTGCTGTAACGTTTCATTATGATACTATTCCTTACCATAATTCCGAGTAATTTTGCATCGGAATCTGACGATTCGCGTGAATACCACAATGTCTGTTCTTCTCACATTTGCTGCTTCTTATTAGAAAGTAGATGAGCTAATTAGAGCTATTAGTTTAGGTATATAAGCGGCGCTGGGTGGAAAAGGCCAGCCAGTATATTTTCTATTCAGCTAAAGTCCTTATTTTATAATAGTCATAAATCAAGTTAAACATGTGCTATAAGCACCCTCTGCATCAAGTAAAATGTGTAGTACTCGTTATACGATAACATCATCATTAGGATTTGGATGTACTGATTACTATGTACAGGTAGCTGCAAGCTGCAAGCTGCAGGCTTGAACCCGTAATTATTTTACTACTCTGTACTCTCAACAAGGGCTGCAAATGGATCTAGATCCACTGGATCTGGATCTGGATATTTTTGTAGATCCAGATCCATTGAGCAAATGGATCCAACTCTCAGATCCAGATCCAGATCCAGATCCAGATCCAGATCCAGTGGATCTAGATCCATTTGCAGCCCTACTCTCAACCATATTTTTGTCCTAATACTATGGAAGAACTAGCTAGTTGCAGCAAAACATTATCCCAGCGTTCAGCTGTTTTGACCTAAGAATCATACTGCGTTTGATGTTTCGATTCGTATTATGCTTCTTGATGAGTCGTCCTCTTCTATGTGTGATGACATCAAACTTATCCCCTGGAGACACCCCGAGAAAGTAATTTTGGTCTGGAGTTCTCGTTCTAAGGCTTCATCACTTACATGCGGACAGGAAGTTCTTTCCGCACGCCTGCTCAAAGATGTAGTATCGTGAAATTCTAGTCTTGGCAATACGGTTCAATAGCCCCCAGATGATCCCAAATGCGGCCATTTTTCTAGCAGTGGAGATGAAGTGTCACTCAGTCGACATATCCCACGGAAAAAATGCCTTTCAAAACTCCAATTCTTCGGGATGGAGAATTTATTATGGATATACGCTTTAAGTGTGAAGGGTAAGTGAAAAACTTGCGATTCTTCCAAAAACCTGAGTATCAAGCGGTTTTTTGACATCTCTTGGCATGCTTTTGGAGGGGGAGTCATATGTCACGTCAAGTGTGCATTGCTATTATCGAGCTTACGTATCGAGTTATCTATCGCTGGCAAATTATCGTAGCAAACGTGCGAGAAATGCAACTCTACCATGTACGCTACTTTGTCAAGGATTTCATTACACTGTTTATCTGGTTCTTTAGCTACCTTCCTTATCCTATTATGAGCCCCTGACCGTGTGAATATCACTTAAGTCTGACTTCAAATTTATTTTTATTATTAAATTCTTTTTTTTTTTTATTCGCTTTTTAAAATATATTATTTTTTAAGCTAGGGAAGCAGATATTTTCCAAGCTTATTGCTTGGGTGGGCTCAAACCGCTGTCCACAGTGCCGGGGATCGAACTAACGACCTCCGGCAGGGGTCCGTGCGCTCAAGTGCTTAACAGACTGAGCTGGGGCGGCCCCGTCGGGGGGCTAGCGGTTAGTACACATGTGTTCCGACCATGTGTGCCCCGGTTCGAATCCCGGCGGTAGCAAAAAGGGATGCGGTGGGGCCCCTCGGCGGAGGCAAAAGTTCCTCCACGTAAATATCAACCTACTCTATGAAGATATGGACGTGTCAAGACCGCTGGCAACTACACCAGAAAATAACTGTACAGCAGTTGGACCGGGCTCTTCATAGCGTACATACTAGTGATTAGAATAGAGTAGATAACGACCAAACTGTAGTAACAGAATGGTGTCTAAAAAAAAGTACTACGGGCGAACACCCTTAACTGAACTGCGGCGGACCCCTAACTCTACCATGTACGATGGGAGCCCGTGATGATTCGAATATAATGACAGCATTTCTGTCAACATTACTGTGCTAGTGGGCAATCATAGTTGAAGGTGTCTATATTACTAGAATAAGACTAAACTGACTTCTCTAGTTGCCTAGGCTATCTTAAATAACATATATACATATAAAAAACGTTCGTGAAATACCTGTGACAGATGATAATATGTCCCTCGTTGCTAGTCCTGCAGCGGTAGCGTTCACCACTACAGTACGAGAGTGTATCACCGTGTAACGGATAAATGTTGAAAGTTGTAAAAGTTGTGAAAAAATGGTCCAAAAGTACCGTGGTTTGCACACTGGTGTGCGCCACACTAGGCAGAACAATGCCATCCAACTAGGACTAGGATCTGAGTTGCACTTGCATTTTGACTTGTGTGTGCCGTACCCGCAGTAATGATCTTCGGCTTCTAAAAAATCCACCCAATGAACCTTGCGTTGCGAGTTGATCCAGCACCTTTGCAAGCCGAATGCGTTCGTCTTGGTCGTAACACTGTCTTCGAAAGTACCGAACGTGCGCACTAAACGTGGTGTAAATAACGGAAAGTGCTGGAACTGTAGGAGTTGGTGATCGCTGATCGAACAAACGACGATTCCGATCTGTCCAGACGAAGTGCAGTGTCACCGCTTGCAATGCAATCCATAAATCTGATATAATGTCGAAATAGTCTTTCCAGTCCGACCGTAGTGTTGGTACGATTGCACATGCAATATGCGTCCAACGTGGCCGAGAGGAGAAAAAAAACTGATCCCAACTAGGGAGTAAATCCCTCCATAACTGTGCCGTGTGATCACACTCTAGAAAGAGATGTTGATCGGATTCCACTGCCCCACACGAAGGCTGCGTGCACAATATAATGTCGGGCTGAATATCCTTTAAGAACCAGAAACGAGATCGAACTGGCAGCATTCGGAAGGCTAGACCAAACTGTAAATCCTCGAAAATTTGTAATACACGTTTTCGAAGATGCCGTGATGTAGCCATAAAAGTTCGAACTCGTTCTGAATCCAGTGCGTCCGATCTCTCCCGTGATGACCAATGTGTCGACATCGGATGACTCTTGGTTGGTTCGGGAGGTTTCCAGACGATACGTGAGAGCTGTGAGCGTGGAATAGATGGAAAATAATGTTTCCGTTCCTTGCTTTTTACTCCCACATAAAATGATCTGCCACTTGTGGTTGGTGTAATCCAAGTGATGAGACCAATCGTCGAGTGGATACGCTGGAGAATCTGAGTGACTTCATTGTATAGTCGACTCAGCAACTTTTCTTCTGCCATATCCGATGTGTTTAGTTCTTCGTCGTTGTAATAGTTGACGACGAAATCTTCCTTCGTTGGCCATGTGTCGCCTTCCCGAGAAAAGCCTTGCAGACTTCGGATCTCGAAAAGCGTAGCGAACGATTTCCGAAATGTGCGATGTGGTTCATCCACCATGCCAAGATTGTACCAAACGTTCTGCGTACTCGGATGACGAGTAGCACCTTCGTAATGTAACTTTTGGTCGCAGTGAACCACATCGGTTGTTCCATGTAGTACTGACGGCGTTGCGAAACATTCAAATCTGATATTGAAATGCTCCAATCCATCTGATGCCACATTTTAGATGCGTGTTGCCACCATGACGATATGCTCTCCCATTGAACCATTTTCCCATGTCGATGTGGTGCGATGGTGAATATATCCATCGGCTTGTGTGGTCCAAAGGAAGGTTGGATAAGTTGTAATAATTCCGTCGAGGCAGTTGTCCAATTCGCAGGCATACTTGTTGACGCATCGGATGCAAACTGCTGAAGGAATTGAATACGTTGTAGCTTTAATCGTCCCACCAAAAAAGGAACTTGTAGTCCACCATCTTGTCGGCGAAGATATAAAAATTCTTTGCTGAGTAGGTGAACATGTTTTGAATCTTTTTTGTGTTTCCGACCAAGCACAAATCGATTTAACATCGATTGCCACTGTCGAATAGTCACTGCTGGTATGTCCACGTGCATCGTGTAATGCCACAGACGTGATAAAATCATCGTCTGCGCAACCAGTAGTCGACCACGAACAGTTCTTGCTCGTCGAAACCATACACCAAACCCATCGTAAAAACGCTTGTCGAGAGTTGAAATAACCATCGAATGAGTTGGTTTCTGGCCGAACGGAATACCCAAATACTTGACCGAATCCTCCGGACCCATTATGGTCAAATTGGGAATACTTGGACACGGCTTGGTCCGATTCAACGAGAGCAAAGATGATTTACTCAAGTTGAGTTTCGCACCCGATCCATCGCAATAGACTTGGACGAGTTCGAGTTGCGTCAAAACATCATTTGGTGTCGCTGAAAGCAATGTCGAATCGTCCGCAAAAAATAATCCAGTTGCGACAGTCGTGCCATTAATCCAAATGCCATGTTCTTCATGTTGTCGTAGTAGAGAGGATCACCTTGTTTCACTCCACGTTGTGGTGTAATGGACGGTGTGATATTTCCATTGATCATCAACCGCGTCTTTGTGTTATTGTACAGAACACGAACCCAGTCGATGAAACTTTTTCCAACGCCCATTTTTTCCAAAACGCGAAACATGTACGTCCAATTGACTCGATCATAAGCTTTCTCAAAGTCGAGAAAAGTCGCATATGCTTCCTCCCCACGATGAGTGACCAAGTCTTGAATGTCGGTCAGATGTCGAATATGGTGATGCATTGACCTTCCTCGCACGAATGCTTTTTGATCTTGATGGATCAATTTTGGCAAAAAACGTTGCAATCGATACGCCAGCACTTTTGAAGTACTTTTACATCGACGCAAAGCAGTGCGATCGGTCGATAGTTGCCAGGATCACCTCGTGATCCTTTCTTGTATAAAAGTGTGATTGCTGAGTGACGTTGTGATCGAAGTAGAATTCCTCTTTCCAGCTGATATTCGAACACGATCTTCAGACACTCGCCAAACGTTTCGGATCAAGCTGATAAAATGCAGCTGGTAGTCCATCCATACCTGGAGAAGAACTACTCTGCATGTGCTTGATCGCTTCCGCCATCTCGGTCGTACTTAACCGAGTGGAGAGACGGTCTTGCTCTGCTGAGGCAAGTGAAACTTGAATCGAATCGAGTAACTTTTTTTGCTTTCTTTCACATGGATCATTTGAGTCGGTCTCTGAGCTATAAACAGAGCCCATGACACGACCCCAATGATCTCTTAGTTCGTCAATAATCTCCCTCGGGTTCGATGTCACGGTACACATTTATTTGTAACATTTTCGATCGGCACGCGACGACAAGAACTATCCGGAGGGCGAAAAAAATGCTTGTGAGAGTTCTCTATATGCTTCACGTGATGGTCGAAACATTCATCTTGGTTGTATTTTGCATTGGTTTCGACTGAAATTCGAAATTGTTGGAGACTCGATTCGTAAAAATACCGTGACTCATTGGTGTCTTGAATGCGATATCGAGCTGCTGCGAATTCCAAAACACGCTGACTAGACTCAACATCACGTCGGCTATCTTGTGCAAATTTTTTTTCGATTCCTTGAAGCTGTTTCTTGATTTTCGTCTTCCAACTTTCCCACATTTTACCGGGATTCGAAGTTGTCCGTAACTGGTTGAGCACCAAATTTGCTTCCAATTTGATTGCTTCGACAACTTTAGGATATTCAAATAATCGTAATGAGCATTTCCAATATCCTCGACCGGGTGATTGAGTTGGATTTGCAAAAGTTACTTTTTGTGCCAGATGATCTCCCGCATGTCGTGGACGAAAATACTCAGAGGTTTTGTATACCATATTGAATAGCTCTTCCGACATGCAGATACAATCTAGTCGATTCTTGCGCGGTAATGGTCCTGTAAGTACTTTTACAGTCGGATGTTGGATTCGCCAAGCGTCTACCACACCCAACTGTGAAAGCCATTCCAAACAGGCTAATCGACTTGGTTCGTGTCGAATTGTTCCACTCGAAGCATCGATAGCTGGATCGAGTGGTGTGTTGAAATCACCAAATACGATATGTGTTGCGGTCGATTCGAAAGTGTTGGAGAGCAATAACTCATAAAAACCCACCCGTTCCTCGGCCTTGACCGGAGCATATACATTGTGAATATACACCGGTGCATCGTGAATGAGAAGACGCAGAACCAAATAACGATTTCGAATGTTTCGTTCGGTGAGTTCTTCAGCTGTTGTATAACCGGGAAAGTCCGAACGAAGGATTGTCATGACGCCGCCACTGCGATTTTGAGTCGGATGGAGAAAAGCACTGTTGTGGTCGTTGACAAACATTTTGTGCTGCATTTTTGAGGATAATAAAACTGAAATGAGTCCAGTTGCTTGTGGTCGTGAAACTTGGTTTCTTGAACACAACAAATGGAGTGTTGTGATAGGATGTGGTCGATAAAAAGATGACCATTTTTATGACTTCCATTGACATTCACCGTGAGTGCTGAGATATTGTTCCACGTTGAAATATTCGAGGAGCCCTTAGCATTCAAGCTGAAGTGGACCAGAAATCAACCTCGTTTCACCATCTTGTTGTGAGAGGTGAAGTGTTGTATGTTCTTCTGGAAAAAAGCTGAGATTGACGGAAAGCTCAGCGATGTCACCATAAAGAAGTCCACGCCATCTACCTCCAAACCATTGAGACCAACACTTTATGCCCAGATCGGAGCGGAAGAAGGATATAATTACGTTGGTTGGAAATAAACGACAATGATGACCCGGAATCCAGATCACTGGTCCATCGGTGAGATATTGGATCCAGTGGTCGTTGGTGTAGAATGTCGGAGCAGTACACACGAATAAAAGTTCCAACAACGCGAGAGCTATCGTTGCTCGAGTCAAACCGATAACGATGTCCGCCACTGACGTCCACCACGACATGACTTTCTCGAACAAAACAGATCGCTTCGAGGATACTTTTCCACCAACGTGGCGACTCCATCGCGTCGCAAACGTAACATCTTCGCCGAGATTGTGAGTTGCAAAAACGCGATTTATCATAAGTAGATGAGCCACTTCATCCAAAGCTTTATCATTCGACTCCATACACGCAAGTAGCACACCATTCATCGTGATCGGATGATTAAGTGCCGCTCGGATGATTTTGTCCGGATTTGTGCAGAACTGGATTAGCTTCCGCACATGAGGGATGCAAGCATCCGCTGGAACCAGCTTGTCCGGTCGGAGTGAGTGAAGGGCAGTTTTGGAATCGATTTTCATTAGCTCCCCTATTTCACCAACTCGGGTTGGTCGTTTCGATTTCTCCATTGTTGTATGACGTTTTTGATAAAAGTGTGCCGCCTCTTTCGAGGTGGCCACCTCTTTTGGCATCCGTGCTTTCATGGGGATGATTTGGACGCGATTGCCATTCTCTAGATTGGCAACCGCTGTTACTTCTTCGATCTCCACCTCCATAGTTGCGAGCACGGAAAAATAGTTACTCGTCGCCAGTTTTGGAAGCGCAAGAGGTGGTGCTTTGGAGACCATTTGTTCGAACGGCTCCACCCGATTGCGTTTTCCACTCGTCCAAGCCAAGTGCATGGATATATCCCCATCCCGCTCTACCCGTGGTAGTGAGTATGACTGACTGGTCAGTTGGAGGATGGGAGTTGTGGGTTGCAATAAGGCTTGTGCTCCTGGTGGTGTGATAGTGGGGGGAGTGTTGAGCTCCAACGAGATTTGATCGGAGAGCTTCCGGTCAGGTTTTCTCGCCTCCAATTCTTTACTGGGAACTGGATTCACCACCTTTTGTGGTGCCACCACGAGTGCCGCTGGTTCGGTTGTATGTTTCTGGTTCTTTTTTTGTTTTTGTGTGTTGTGAATCTGAGTTGCAGATTGATTTTGGCGTTGTTTTTGATTGTTTTGTTTGCTTTGGTGTTGCCGTGCTCCCGGGGTTGATGTAGCACCCAAATCCAAACAATAAGGACCACGTTGCCCAAAACGTGGTCGGTCCATTGGAATAGGAGCATTCTTACCCCGTACTGGGTAGAGCTGTTTGTCGTAAGTGATTTGTTCAATCACTTTACCAACTCTAACCAGTTGTTGGGGGCCCATCAAACAACCAAAGTAAACTCGCCAAGTCGACATCACCACTTCCTTAGTGGGAATCGTCTCGCGGAAGGTGTCATACACCACTTGACATCCGAGTTGGTGAAGAGCACGGAGAATGTTGTTGCGTTCTTCCTCCACTCCTACGCCGAAAACATCTAGGTAGTACTTTGTTTCAAGAGTATCAAACTCCCGAAAAAAGTACTTTTCCCCAAGGATAGTCACCGGCTGACACTCCAACTGCTGGCAGGCATCCGCCGTGGTGACCATCACTCTGATGTTTCCCCCAGGCATTTTGGACACCTGAGCGATTGACCGGCTCTCCAGTAAACTTTCAAAGACCGGATTGCCTTGGTCTCGCATCAGGGATGTTAGGATTTTCCCATTTGGAGTACGGGTCAAGGACTGGCCCGTCTCCAAGACCATTGGGAAGGTTGCTTTCCAGATTTGGAAAGGTCTTGCTGCTTCCAATTTCGCAGACAAAACTGACCAGTCCGGATGCTCCCATCAGCGTATAGCTGCAGTATAGCCTCGATATCCGAGGCTTTCGGCTTTGCGAGCTCCACGCGAAATTTCGCCCGATCTCTAGCCTAGTCCTTACGCAAGGACTCCTGTGACTTGATCAGGTCAGCAAGAGTAGGACTTTTAGTGTCGTCCACACTTGCACTTGCAGTTTCCTTTGGGTCACCCTGTGACGAGGCAACGACAGTACCGCAGGTACCACCGCTACCACATCCGACACCGGTAGTACCGGTATTACCCTGTACCGTCACACTGGGGGTGGGGGTACTTTCCACGTCATCACACAGGGGTGATGACTCATCAACAATCATGCAATCACCCAAAACAGGGTGACTCATGAGGGTTGCCACGTCACTACAAGTGGACGCTAGAACCCTTGGTTGTGTCGATATGTCGACTTGGACCATTGTTTTCGAGAGGAAAGAGTTGAAAAAAGTAGTTTTTCGAGTTGTTTTGTATTAAATAGGCGGGTTACGTAGTAGCCGGCAAATTGAGAAGTAGTGGGCAATCACAGTCAGCAAAACATCCAAGAATTCAGCCGATCTACAGGAAAGAACGTTCTAGTTGTAAATAAGCTATTATGTCAAAATTCTAGATTTTGACTCGCCTGCACTTCATTGTCTGAACACGTTTGGTTGAGGATCTTCGTGTCGAAACTTACAGGGACTTTCGAACAATGTAAACCAACGCTTATTTATGAAATCCGCACATCTTCCCATACTTCGTTTATTCTTTCCTGTCATTAGTTCAGACCTTTAGTAGAAAGCCTCTTGCTCAGAATGGTTCATATGACTCTGGCTACTGCAACGGCAGGTACATGACAATCGCCGAGCCGAATGATTTCCTGATCATTTTGATATCGTGAGATCAATACAGCGTGCCACGTGATGGCCCAGCCTCTTACGTTATGGTCAGCTTGCTGAAGGCTAGACTGCCAGCGAAATGTAAAAAATACAGGAATCCCTTACCTCTGATATAAATATGAGATTCTTACCGACAATTATTGTTCAACCACATATATATGCAGACTAGGGGATATGCCACCTCAAGCACCTGTCTTCTTTGCAATATCGAAACTCATGCGAGTTTTATTTGCATTAAGTTTGCTTGTAAATAAACCTACCGAAGTATTAGGTGTGAACAAGAGAATATGGGGATTTTATACCACTTTTTAAAAAATATGTGGTTTATATACCAAAAGTTAAAACAAATATGGTTTTTATACCAAAAGTTGAAAGCAAAAGGTTACCAAACGTTGAAAAATTACGGTTTATATACCAAAACGAATATTACTCGAGCGAAATTGAAAGAAAAATGAAATGTACACCAAAAATTCTGAAGTTTTTTTAAAATTATGAAAAAAATACCAAAAAGTCTGAAGTTTACACATTCTTGAGTGCTATATCGTTAGAATATTCACATCTGGCGACTATGACGACTAGTCAGCAACGATGTCTACCTTGGTAAGGCACGAGAGTCAAGTGACAGCTATTCACCAAGGGACTAGGCATACGGGCGTGCATATTTTTACTCACGCGACAAAATATCAAATTCGATTATTGAATACACCGAAAAAGTTGGACGAGCGTTTCGTGCCATATCGAGGGACCACAGACGCTACGAGGTGTTGTGTGTCGATCCAAATTGCAGCTTCGCAGTCACTCTTGCGTACGGTAGGGAATTTGAGCCGCCTCATACGTTCGTGCCATACACATGCGCTGCTACGAGGGTTGACTTGGCTTCATACGAAGCGATTCGTGGAAACAAGACTTCGTACGTCGCTTAGATTGACTCGGCCCTCCAGTTCGTCATTGATATGGGTCGTGACGCCAGTCGAGCTGAGATGCAGAAGAAGCTGATGGCTGATTGGCGTCGATTGACGTACCAAACTTGTGTCGAAGCTTGCATTCGCCTCAAATCGCAACTCTTCGATGAAGATCGCACGCAGTACCAGTTTATCTTGTCATACGTACACGAAATGTACAAGCGCGGACACAAGGTAGATATCACGTTGCGTGAGGACAAAATGTTTCGGGTTGTCATCGTATACAAGCCCGACATTCATGTGCTTCGCGAATTTGCAGATCACGGTATCAATCTGGATGGCACATTTATGAAGCACAAATATGGTGGAGTCCTGTTGAAGGTGGAACATGTTGAAGAAATGATGACGAAGCCATATCGAAATGCGTGGACTACATAACATTCTTGTATTGTAGCGAGGCGTTTCGTATTTAGCTGAACAATAATAATAAATCAATATACCAATTTTCTATTCGAAACTAAAGACCGTGTTCTAGTTTGCTTCCCTGTGTCGTGTCTGTCGTAACAACATCAGGGTTTAACAAGTCCTTCTTGTCGCTTGCTGTAAAAACAGCAACAATGAGATCCAAATTGTCGCGGTGGCTTGGTTATCAGGCGAGACAAAAGACATTTGGTCATGGTTCCTGGACTTTTTTCTACGCTCTATAGAAGCGCCAGCATCCATCACTCCAACCGTGACAAGGATTCATTCCGGCGATGCAAGTTAAAGCAAGTGGCATCCCTCCCTTTTTTTGGGTTCGTCACATGCTCGAGAATTTCAACGTCAAGTTTCGCAATGCTACATTGAAGGACCAGGCATGGAATCTGGCCAAGTCCTTGACGGTTGCGTCGTTCAAACGGCGAGCCAGTGAGTTGAAGAAAAAGAACGCAAAGGCGCTGCAATGGCTACTCGATGCAGACAAGTTCAAATGGGCTGCCGCGTATAGTATAAGTCCGCGCATCGGGACCATGACTAGCAACAATATGAAGTCTGTAAATAAAGTCCTGCTTGAAGCTAGAGAGAAGACACTTCTGGACTGTCTCATGGCGGTCGAAAAGTACATAGGAATCAAGCGGGTTGAATTCTTCGCCAAGTCGGCTTCGTGGGGGAAACTCACAGCTTACGCAACCAAGGAATTCGAGCGCAAGCGCTTTGTATCTGTCGTTGACAAGATCCAAATCATCCCGAGCTGCCTGTCATCCTTCGTGGTCAAGGTCAGAAAGGATAGAGAGCTTCCTGTCGAGTATTCTGTCGATCTAGGTAATCCTGTAAATCCGTGTTCTTGTGGCTACTTTGGCGATATAAAAGAGCCATGCTCTGAGTAGCGATAGTTTTACCTTCCATCATGTTTATAAAGGGAAACTCATCTGCGCGATGCCATAATTCGACCGGTAGCGTACAACCAACATGACGTAACCACTTGATAGAAGCATTAACACTCTGAATGCTGCGCGGCGATATGACAATTGCAATTCCTCGATCAAATGTTGATGAAGGCAGTATCAGACCGGGATTTTCATCCTGTAGTAGCTTTTGACCTGTAGCAGCGGTTGCTGGTGGGTTTGGCTTGAACGCTTTTGCTTGAAGTGCGTGGCCAAGCACATTTCGAAATTCGTGACATGGAATTTAGACCTTCGCTCGTTGGGCGAAAGAACTCGAAGCGAATCGAGTCTCAGGCTGCGACAGAAGCTTTTAAGGAGAAGCGCAGCAACAAGTGTACTACATGCGATAACAGCGGCTACAAGAAGTGCACCTGCACGGACTAATCTTTTCCTACTGATAAAACAATATATTTTTCATAATTTTACTTTAGACCTTTTGGTGTATTTTTCATAATTTTACGATTTGGCCCGTGTAATATTCGTTTTGGTGTATAAACCGTACTTTTTCAACGTTTGGTATATAAACCATATCTGTTCAACTTTTGGTATATAAACCATATTTGTTCAACTTTTGGTAGATAAACATATTTTTTCAACCTTTGGTATAAAAACCATATTTTCTCAACTTTTGGTATATAAACCATATATTTTGAAAAAAGTGGTATAAAATCCATAGGTTCCCTTTGAACAATTAAATGTCATCTTAGCCGAGTATTTATAGAAGCGAAATCGGTTGATCATACAGTCATTTAGGCTACCCTGCTGAGAAGGGACCGATAAGGTATTCGTGGTATAATTTCTAGCTGGAGAAAGCTTTGTATAATTGTAACGCGCTCTATACATGCGAGATGCATAAGCTAATACATCGCAGAAACAGCTGTTTATTTCTTATGGTACGCGTATTACGACACGTTGTATATCAAGTCTTTACGTTCCGTAATTAGTCAAGTTGGTATCATACATACGGATTGCGGAAAAACGAGTTTTTCTTCCTGTAGGAGCTTCCTATACAGACGAGATTCAAAAGACCTAGAAAGGCAGAGGACAACGTTAGTAGCAGAGGCTGCTCGACAATATTCTTTACATTTTAATGGAGTGGTTCATTTCACTATTGCAACGTTCTTCCCTTCACTCACCATTCTCTCCTTGTCATCAACATTCCAATGATATCATTTTGCATACTCCTACTCAATGCCATATCGATAGACGCGCATCAGGCAATTCATGGTCCTGCTTCGTGTCCAACTAGTAAGGCACCTCGCTCGGTCCACCTAATAGAGTGTTTAGACTGTACCTCTTTCCCGTATCATGGACCCTGGAAAAACTACAACTCAATGTATTGGAATCTTAATTATTGTACAAATCAGATAAACCCCCTTGTCCAAACGTTTTGTTTGCGCATGTTTAATAACTACATCGAAGAATTTGTGCAGATACGGGGAAAGAAAAACGAGGGCGATGGAATGCTTCCAGGTTATTTTTGGCTATTAAATCATCCAGAACCAGGAGTAGTCATCACTTATATGAATAGCAAATGGTTCCGTGGCAAAGATTATTTTGAAGATTTCAAAACATTTTCTCACAAAGTGCATTTTTTTATCATAGCCCAATGCACTACAATCAATCACCCAAAGTAAACTTCGTGCATGGTTGGGACGTGGGTTGCATATTTCTCCTTTTCCTGATTGTTTGATATAGATATCTGTGATCTGTGAAAACACTTCGATTATTTTTTCTTGTCATTGCCTGGCGCGCATCGCTAGCACGTATTGAATGCAATATTCGTATAGTCTGCAATTATCATAATCTCATTACCGCGCTATGAAAGTGAAGTATCCTCTACAATACACGACAGTGCCTTTATCTATCCCACCCGTACGCTGTCGTATTGTGCGCTGTTAGGAGCACCATGTAAAAATGTGATCAGTGGACCATCACTCCAAAGCAACCAATCTATCCGCATGCATTCGCATTTCGTTTTCAGGATAAAATAACTTGGAATTCAAATGCACAAACAATCGTATCATCAATCCGAAACATAGTTACAAAGCAGCTAGCTTGGCTTACTTCTTGATTAACAGATTTCGACTCAGCGGACAGACTTCCACGTATCGCAGAACTGCTTAAAGTTTTGAGCTTACAGGCTACGCCACGAGACTAGTGCAGTCTCGTTTGGTACAATGTATGCATTGCTTGACGACATGGTGGTCGTGACTGCGCGAATAAGATAAAGATTATTTGCATTCTGTGATGACGGTTTATATTGCGTAAGATACTACCCTACCTATTTAAGCTAATAGCATCATAGGAAGTGATGAATGCACGGACGAAATGACTACTGTCGCTCTCAAGGCTATCTCCAGCTTAGAACAACCGGTACATAGCAAATGAGACGACTAAAATTGATGAAAAAAGCGCTCGCTGAGTAGGCTAAGTAAAAAAGCATCAGTGAAGCCTTTTCACACACGACTATCAAGGTCCTCTACCCAGCGCTAATGAGACAGACCACGTGAACTTGAAATAGTCTGTCTGTGTACTTGGATTACCCATTTTAATGGTGAAGAAGCTCGCTTTGCCTCCAGAAGTATCAATAAGGTGGTAGTCATAAATGAGGTCAATTTGTGATGGAAGCTCGTGCAATGCGACCGAAACTCAAGTCAAGGTTCGGAATTACTCGATGTCGTATTCCACGTTTCTCAAAATAACCCAATAAAAATGTAGATTTCGGTATCATATATCTCTACGGGCGTGAGAAACTCAGGTCATCAAGCATTGTATTTCGTGGTATTTTTTCCGTGTAAAAATATCATCCGTGTCATGATCGAGGCTTCATATAGAAAGAGTAAGCATGATGATAAAAGTTTTACTTGAACCTGAGATCCACTTGCATACGAGGTTGACCATTCGTTTACTTCAAGCGGAATTTCATTGCACGGTGTAAACGATACAACCAGAGGTCATGTCGCTATCTTGTTTATCCGTTGACGCTGTCGTGTCTTTGGAACCGTATCAAGCTATTTCGAATAAGTGCAATGACTATGAGCGTTAAAGGCTAACCTTAAAAGTCGGACCCACAGTTCAAGCCTATATATATCACCTCAAAACCTGATACATATTGATTTCATTTGGTGCTTCGACACATAAGAACCAGAGCGAATAGATAGGGCTTGCGCGGGACCCACCAACATCGAGGCTAGTATGTGAAATAGAATGACGATGCTACGCAGCAAAATCGTTGAGTACAGGTTATAGAATCGATGAATACAGAAAATATGACGCAAACAGAGAGCGTGTTTGGTGACGTTACACAGCTAATCAGTCCCGAAGCGCTTCATGGTAAACATTTTTCTTATTTTGCTCTAGTCTGCTAATAGATCGTTCCATGTCTGTTCGACCGTGTACTTCAAGTTTTCTGAAGATATTAAGATGGCATTTACATTATTCTGCCCACATAGTCTTACCGCACGTCATCCAGATTACGTCAGGGCAACACTTCACCGATATTGACGAAGTATCGGTGGCTCTTAGACAAAACTGACAGCTGAAAGAAGCTGATATGTCAGCGACGACAATAAATGAGTGCAGTCACGATCATTATGATCTATTTGCACAATTAGTAAGAAATTGCACGGAGGCTTGGTGCCGAAGCCATTAAGTGTTCTGGGACTAAGCGTGCGATGCTCAATTGAATGAATGAGCTGCGAAATCAGCGTGGCTTTCACCTTCACCAAGGTGATGCTGAACGAATATGTAGGGACTAGCTAGTATTAGACCAAGACTGAATGATTGACCTCGTAGCTGATTTTGTCTAAGACTCGAACAAGATCTGACTTCTCGACGCTGACCGAGTAGCTGTTTAAGCTGGCAAGAAATCGTCAGAGATGTTGCGGAACCTTAGAGTCTTAAAAGTGTACAATGCGCACCAAAAAATGCATATGACGCGCTTTATAATTTGGTTTTTGCCTGTGCTAATCTATGTCGATCCAATTTTGTATTTTGGCTGATCTGGACTCGTGCTTGTACGGGACGTGGTGAGCTGACGTATGATTCAACAAAAAAAAGGCTTATAGATCTTCAGGCGCGTGATGATACGCCAATTGTCATGTTCAGGCACACAATTGTGACTTGGCAACGCAAAAGCGCTATTGAGAACCATCGTAAAATAGCGATATCAACCAATTGATTTTATGTCGAGACGTAAAAAGCTCGAAGTTTTGCGTCGGCAACAAGACTTTTGGTTGCAATTTAGTATCTGTATAGCACATTTCACGCCAAAACGTTACACAACAAGCATCTTATCAATAAAGACGCTCCTCCCGAGTCTCGGCACGCACGTCAATGGTGAAAATACGCTCACGTATTGCTTCATGCGGTCTTCAATGGCCGAATTCTGCTTCAAAGGTGAATGCGTCTCAAACGTCCAAGTATTGAAGTGTGAGAGACTTTTACGTGAGAGATGATCTCCAGCAGCTTCTGGCAACTCTATGTATCATAATTTCAACTCCCATTGTGATCATGCGTGACATTTCTTTGATGAATTGGCTGAGACAGGTAGGACAATATGTGAAAACTGCGGGCATGGGTAAAATGTGAGCCCAATAATGCTTTTGCGCGTCAACGACGGAGACAGAATATCAAGGCTATAGCATGATAGGAACTGACACTCTATTCTTAGCAGGCGAAGACGGATCTGAATGATTCAAGATCGGCGAGTGCATGTCACAAATCCTCAGCACAACTTCTTGCCTGTAAGTAGAAAAAAGAGTCCACTACAAGAAATGACTTGAATCGGCACTACTTGATAAACAAAACATCTTAAATTACCCGAAGGCGTTTTGCAAATGGTATACACAGTCAGAGTCTTGTGATACCATTCCGAGACTACACACAGAACGACGCTTTCAGAATTTCTCTATCATGTTACTCGAGGTTTCCGCGCCAAACAATATGCCGCAATGTACTGACTCATATGCCAATGCGATTGTGAAAGATCAAAATTAAAAGCCTTTTTCTTTGTTACCTAAAATTACAAACTATCTAATCCAACGGCAGTCCATCCGAAATCCTACTTGACTTTCATGAGCTGTGGGGACATACCATGCGAAAATGGAAGGCAGAAATAAGGCTCGCTATCGCGCCATAAATGTGCGTTTCCTACTTAGTTCCGAGGTAAAATGCCAAAGCAAACAAGACATGAAAAGAAATTCTGGTCGATCACGTAAAAATCTACATTGCTGCTATCGTAAAAGCAATGTTGATCCTTTCGCGAAAGGAGTGACAGAAATCTCCATTCTATCAGGAAGAGAGAATCCTTAGCCTACAGTTGAGTCGATACAATCCATTCTACATAACTTTTCCCCTCAGCAGGATTCTTCCGTCCTTCAAATTATTTGATCTAGAATATGGTCCGACTACAAATGTTCATAATTTAGCGATCACTTCGCTGTCACCATCATCCTGAAATGTTGAACAGTAATCGATCGTTTATAGATGTATCGCTATTGACTTCAATTCTACTCCTATTGTATAATTAGGGATTCTTTCATAGGAGCTCCCTAAAAATTCTATGTAAAGGTTGTACATATCCAAAATCAGGTGAATAGACACCCTATGGAATCAGGTAACGCTGCTCGATGTGCCTTGTATGAGGATCTTCTTCTTCGATCTGAGCAAGGGCTTGATTCCACCAGCGTCGATAAATTTCGGTAAGAAAGCAACTTTCTGACTAGTGTTCATAAGCATTAAGTTATTACCACAGAACTCACTTTAAACTTCACAATGGGGTGTGGATCCCCACCACAACCAGCCCCGCTGCATCATTTGTATGTGCTGCTATCCCGGAGGGCCATATCAATGAAATTCACTCCATCGCTTTGGACATTAAACGAATTCTAGATCATGACCGGCCTGATCCGAGCTCCAGTTGTGCCTACTGGGTTCAACCACAAGATCTGCACTTGACCATCTTTCAGACCTCGCATCATTCTGAACCCGTGCCTGACATCAAAAATCGCCGTGCGCAAGTGGTGAGTTTTCTGGAAGCATGTGTGCGTAAATTGCCATTGGGAATTCGCCTCTGTCCTGAACGAATACTGATAGCTTCGTCTGGTTCTGTTTTACTTCTCTATAACGCGCCTGACGAAGATTTTAACGAGGGAATTGAATGGATTCGCATTGAAGCTGCAAAAAGGATGGGCGAGTGGCTACCAAAAACACAGACGAGAACAATATGGCATTCGACGTTGGGTCGCATTCTTGAAGATCGTTCGGCTGATTCACTTTGTCAAGCACGGCGCTACTGTGATGTTCAGTCTCCAATATTGAAGGATAAAATAGGAGAAATGGAGATAAAAAAGCTATGGTATGTAGAAGAAGAAGTTTTGTACTCTATGAAAGGAAGTCGTGCTGAAATCGCGCTAAAAGGTCAGCCTGAAGCTATGGGATACTCCGCCAAGCCTATTTTACCTTGTAATACCAAATGCGAATTTTCAGGTCAATCATTTGATCAAAGTAGCGTGTAAGATTAATTGGATAATACACGTCTTTTTTGAGCAAAAGAGACGTACTAAACCCCCAAACCTCACTTCTTCCAATTTCTAATGCATATGTTGACTGGGAAGTTTCGTTCTATTTTGGTGAAGATGAATTCGACTTTGGCCAAGTACCGTAGGACAGTTAAAGCATCTATCGTAAAGGACGACGCGTGCAGAATGCTAATCCACAATTGTAACCGCTGCTGCCAGCCAAAAATAGTAGATTTGTGGTAACAAACGTGAACAAATTGTAGTTATTTACTTTCTCAAAAACAAAGACTTTTGGGTAATTGACAAACTCCCAGCACCTCTAACGGTGTCGGAACGATTCACTAATGAGATTACTACCACTTGCAGCTTCGGGCGTCAGCTTTCTTCATTTGTTCCTTATTGCAGGGTTTACCGATTTTGTTGGTAGCACCGAGATGTGTTCGAAGAATGCTCAGCAAGTTTGGCAACAAAGTTGCCCATTGCGAACAGTGAAAAACAAACCACTGCTCCCGCTAGATGGCATGGACTCCTCAGAAATAAACGTGGAGGAGTCACAGATTTCAGCAACATACAATTCCGCACGTCTTCAGGCGCTCCAATTCAGCGCACAGGCAGGCAATACCGCGATCCGAAATTTGCGCAAAAAGTCTCGTCAATGGTACGAAGTCAGCTTACATCGTATGTTGACGTACGTGTGTGGAGAAACTTCATCTCCAGAAGACTTTGAGCGTTGCGTGATTCCCACAAGTGTCTATGCTGCACATGACATTAATGATCAATGCATTTTTGTGAACGATACCGAAGGATGCAGTCATAAAGGTCTTTGTGAGCGCAAGAGCAACTGTCGATGGGATGATGCATTTGCGAATGCTACCTCGAGGCGTCAATTTTTCTCACTCAACAATATCACAACCGCGAAATCGTGGGTGGAGCAAGGATATCTAAGATCTTTTGCGGGATTTCTTGTTCCTGGAACCGTACTTTCCGTGCTCATTTCTGTCGGGTTTGTCGTATTCTTGGTCCTTCGGTGTGTATTCAATCAATGTGGAGGTCGTAATCCTCGAGAACAAGGATATTCTCGATGCGATATCCTCATCCCGAGCTTGGTGTTTATAATCTGCTTTTTAGCGGTTTTCATATGCGCCGTATTTACAGCAGCTCAGAATACAAATATCTCGGAAGAGATCGCTTCCATTTTTGATTCCTTAGGAACTACAATGGAAAACTTGTCGATTTTTGCGAGAAATCTTCAGGTACCACTCGAACAAATTATAAAGCAGATACAATCATCAGAAACTACAGTCACGTCTGCCATTCAGAACACTGAATGGATTTCAAGAGATGGCATGATTCTACACGATATGATATTGAATTACAGCACAACATATGCGTCACGTGGTCCATTTCCATTTGCCTCATGCACCACTTCCGATGTATCATGCATTCAGTGCCCGGACAAAGTGTGTGGATCTCCACTCATGTCATTTATGAACTTGTCGCTGGTCGGGTTAGCCACAATAAAATCAGCAATTCAGACTCCTGTATCAACGCTTAATTTGACCTTTAAACAAACTCCAAGCACACTTTCGGCGTTACGTATCGCTGTATTACAACTTTCTGAATTGGGCAATCTGACCAACGCTTCCCGTCAAAGCACTGAAGTGATACAGGATGCGTTTGAATCATACTCCTTTTCACGTACTGCCCTTGTGCTTTGTGTCTTTCTATTTGCGATGGTGGCGTCAATTCTCGGCATGATTGGTATTTTTCAAGGTATCTGCAAGAAAAAAACTACTTGGAACCTCACTCTCCATGCAAGCTGGACACTTAATGTGCTGGTATGTATACTTGGCTTTGTGCTTTCGTCCGCATTACTTGCAATTGGGGCTTTATGGTATGATTCTTGCAACTATCTGACCATTCTTCGAAGCGATATGTCACCATACTTTCCATCCGAAATTTCCAGTATGATGAATACTTGCTTTAACAGCACTTCACTTCTCTCATCCCTCGCACTCGAGGATAAGCTTGCTTTTTCCTGTGCCTTGGAAGACAACTATCAGATGTTGAACACTGCGGATATGAAGGCTTCAGCAGCTCACTTGGAAGCGTATGGAGATTTTGTGAAAGATTTTGGTCTCAGCGATTTCGGATATAATGTGACTCTCTCACGCCAATTGATATCTAAAGCCACAAGCGCGGCTTTGGAAGCCAACACAACGGCCAAAGAGGCCTTCACACAGGATAACATTATGGTTCCTTGGCAAGTGTATTCGGAGGCGCCTCCTTCCGCTGCCGATTGTCCCAATACCACTACTCTACAGCTTCCCAATTGCTACATGTCTTTGAAATGTAAGAGCGGTTCCGGACCTACTACTCTCAAGCAAAAGTGTGCTTCAGCTTTTTCGAACGCGTATTATTATGTCGCTGCTTTCAGTCAAATAAGCGATATGTTGGATCAAATGCGAGAAGATTTATTGGGTGACACTGGTAAAGGTTTTTCTCCCGGCTGGAAATTCGATGTGTCGATAACAGAATTTGAAGAAGCGTATCTAAAGCGTGTGATTGAGTTTCAATCCAACACGCTGGGCTCGCTGCGGGCACAGAGCCTCAGCCCACTTTTGCAATCAATTGAGAGCGTCCGCTGCTCAGACAATTGCGGATGGATCAATATCGCTTATAATAAACTATACGATGATCTCTGCGACGATGTGCTCGGAACAACGCTAGCGATCTCATTATGCGCATTTTTTCTGAGCATTTTTCTGATACCAATGATCGTGACAGCAGTCATTTTGCAAAAGCGACTCCGTGGAACAAAACAAGGAACTTATGAGCATTTAGAGAAGCGTCTTCAAATGCTGGAGGTTAAAGCGAGAGAGCAAGCGCGAGCGAGAGCCAATCTATCGCCACCACCTCGTGAAAGCACCGGAGTCGTTGATCTCGTGCGATCAAAACTGAAGCTGGATCTCGCTTAAAACTTGGTATTAAACGAAATGTTATTGGGTAGAATTGATGTAAAGAACCTATGCCTCTCAAATCCTCTATACGGATTGGTGCTTAATAATGCTAGATGTATTTGATTGGTTATATTATTTCGTGTGAATTATGCGAGAAATTGTCATTTTAGGTGGCGGAATCTCTGGGCTGAGTTTAGCTTATTATCTCAAGAGCTTCTTACGTTCAACCGGTCAGTATCGCCAAACGCTGAAAAGCATCCTTCCATCGAGCACGTCAGTAAAGTCATATGCTCAGAATCCTTCTCCGTTTCGTATTCGTATTGTCGAAGCATCTCCGCGTTTGGGTGGATGGATTCACTCAGAGACGACTCCGTCCGGGTACTTGTTTGAATTTGGTCCTCGTGGCTTCCGTCCTTCTCGAAGCGGAGCAGAGGTTCTTCAGTTGATCGAACAGCTTGACTTACAAGACGAAATGCTCACAGTATCCCCAGCGGCGGCTACTTCTCGCTACATTCTTCGTGGTCAGCGCGTAGAGGTCCGTTTGCTCGACTCATACAACAATAGTAATATTTCCCTTTAGAAAGTACCAACAAACTTGATGGAATTCCTACGCTGGCCGCTTGCCAGACAAGTTATATCTGCTTTGTTTCATGAGACTTTTGCAAGTCCGAGTCGGGTGAGAACAACTCGGATCGAGATGCAGGTAGATGAATGATATTTTCTCGTATTAGATCGATGACAGCGTGGATGAATCTATCCACGATTTCATTGTGCGGAGATTCAATGCATCAGTCGCGGACCGCCTTATCGATCCGATGGCCTCGGGAATATTTGGTGGCGATATTCGCAAGCTTTCCATTCGGTGTTGCTTCCCAATACTTGTTGAAATGGAACAACAATACGGAAGCATCGTACGTGGTATGCTGCTTCCAAAATTTTCAAAGCCACCAAAAGATACACTTCTCGATGGAAGTGGAAAGTCGGAATTCGTCCGGCGGAATGAGCGTTCAGTGAGTATTAGTTTTCGAAATGGAATGTACACTTTGATCGATGCGCTACAGAAGGATCTTGAGGTTCGTTCCGCTCTAAATCAGTGAATCTATGACCATTCGGGTTATCAGGATGATCAAGATTGCGATATACTCTTCGATTCCAAAGCAACAAAGTTGAAGGCAGTTTCTCATAACAGCTCGATGCAATTCCTCGTAAAATTACAGACAAAAGAAAAGACTCAACAGATCATCAAAGCGACTGATGTCTTCAGCACCATACCAGCAAAGGATGTTGCTCCACTGGTGGAAGAATCACATCCTGAAATGTCAAAAGCTCTTCAGAGCATTCAATATGCTTCCATTGGAATGATACATCTAGGTTACCAAGCCAATGTGCTTGACAGTGATGGTTTTGGATATCTCGTTCCAAGCCTGGAGAAGGAGAACATTTTAGGCGTAGTGTATGATTCTTGCGCTTTTCCAGAGCAGAATACAAGCAGAACGAAACAAACAAGGCTTACGGTCATGTGTGGTGGTGCTCGGCACCCGGAGATCCAGTCGCTAATGAGACCGGAGCTGGAACAAATTGCACTTGATGCTGTCGCTCGACATCTTGGGATACGTGTTTCGCCCGATCATGTCAACGCGATGCTTTTGAAAGATTGTATACCTCAGTATCATGTCGGAATGTGGCAAACACGAAAAGCAATTGAGGCTCACGCTGCTGCCATAAGCAGTCGATTTCGTTTGGGCGGTAACAATTTCTGCGGAGTTGGACTCGCCGATTGTGTGTATCGATCAAAACAATTGGCAATGGAATTCATCCAAGAGAATTTTGACAGCAGTGTTTAATCGAATTTGCTCACGCTCGATCTCTAGAATGACCGATCATTTCTATCGTCCAAATCTGATTATAATTACCTCCGTCTTGCGGTTCTTCTCAATTTCTATCCCTTCTAAGCCGTAGAGGTACCTGCACGGATGCATTCCAAGCCAATTTACCTCTCAACTTCGGATGATTTGGCAATTCCTCGATACATTTACTGATTCCCTATTGCAAAATAAGCTCTCGCTGTGAAATATCAACGCAACACTTCGTACCCTTGCAATTCTGTGATCCGAAAAAGCTTCCCCAGGTATTTCATCTTTATATTTGAGATGCAATAATCCAACATTGAATTGGTTTGCTTTAGGTATTCCTACGGGATACGCTCTCGGCAGCTTTTCTGCGCGATAATTGTACACAAAAAGGTTGGTTCGACCGCGCTAGACGTCGATTTAGTGAAAGAAGAATAAGTATTGCGAGGTGGTACCTCTGCAAGCGTGTTGCATCGTTTATAGTCTTTTTCCAAAGCTTCATTGTACGTAGAAATGTTCCAGTCAGGCTTTTTGCTTTCGTGAGGAAGGTGGAGTGATCCTAGCGCTCGGGAGGGTTTCTCGCGTGACGCATTGCCGGCACTAAACGCACAATCGTGCATAGCGAAGCGTTTTTGAGTATTCTTACTTCCAATTTGGCTTTTGGGTTGGAGCCATTTTGAAGACTTTGTACCGCCCATTTACAAATGCATTTTTTTAGTCGAGCTTTTCATCTCATATACTATTTTTACTAAAATGTTTTTAGAATCGACACGTGCTCGAAATGTGCTGCCGACACGAAAGAGACGCTCTAAATATATCGAGTGACGCTTATGGACCGTGCTACCGAGCAGATCCGCACGCAGATACAAGTGGTTGAGCGTAATCTTAAAGTTTTGGAAGAAACGATTGTAAAGATGATACGACTTCGTGAAGACACACAACAATTCATGCAGGAATTTGCCACTTCTATGAACAATATCGGCGCCGAGGAGTATGATACAAATGTGGCCCATTGCATTCAGTCGTTGGGAACGTCTTTTTCGAACGTATCGAAAAAAACGACAGACCTCATGCTTCACCGTCCACAATCGCACATCTTGCAGGTTCTTACGCACATCCAAGACTGGGGAATTGTCCCTATTCAGGTGCAGATCAGAAGCTTGCGTTACGCGATGATTCTCATTTCCATGATAGCGGCTTTTAGACGATCGAGAGAGAATAGAGAGGATAGAACTTCGTCTGCAGCGTGAATTTGAGGTTTGTCGATTGGAAATTGTAATACATCGCTTAGTTACTTCGACAGAGAGCGTACGGAGAACGAGATCGCGAAAAGAAAAAGAGGTTGTTAACGGACCAGAAACGGCGAAAAGAGAATGTGAATCAGCTCGTCGCTTTTCATTTGGAGCAATTTGAGGGATTCCGCATTACGCAGACAAAGGTTTCGTTGTATCTTTCGCGTTCAACTTCTGTTCTGATCGAATTGGAAGCAGAAAATTTTGCAGGAGATTTCGCGATCGGAAGCTTATTTTTATGCAAAGAGCCTGGAAGAGCTTGCGACTCCGTGCGCATTGATAGCTCAAGTACATACTGACAGGAGATCATTCCCACATCCGTGAACGGTGAGCAATCAGCTTACAAATTGATACAAAAATGTGTACTTTACAATACAAAAAACTTGCGGCTACTTGATTGCCAGCCTGCGATTGACAAAGATCGACGATAGACTATGCATTCTACCTTGAAAGCATGCTATAATATAGCGATTTGACTTTTGTAATTTCCACGTGACGAAAGATCGGCCGCGGTCGCCTCGAGAGCAATAGCGCCATGATTTGGTCGATTCAGTTTGGGCGTTTGGACCTTTCGCGATCGTTTGCGAATTGCAAACGCAGTCACCGCCAATATACAAACAGCCAAAATACATCCAACGAGAGCGACAGCAACGGGAGAGGAGAATACGCTTTTCAAATAGGGTGTTGATTTCCCTTCTGCTGCAAACTGAACTGATTTCGAGGTGTTAGATGCTCCATTTGGAATATTCATCAGCGAAAAATGAGGTGTGGAAGTGGGTGTCTTTATATCACTCGTTCTAAGCCTCGTGTCGACCGCTAAGGGAATATTTCCATCTACTGTGTTCTCAGGTACATTCGATACGGTTGATCCATTTTCAGATCCGATGTGCATTAGAGAAAACGGAGGAGTCGACAACGGTTCTCGCGTCCCGGAAGCAATTGACATCAATGAAGCCGAAGGTGGTCTACTTGATTGGGTAGGAGCTTTGAACATTTGAGCTGATCGTTGAAATTGTGAATTTGTGTCTACACACGACCCAGGCGAAATCGCCACAACTCGCTGCAAAGTTTGGCCAGAAGATGATGTCATGGATACCTGCAGTTTACTCAGATCGAGTCCATTATTACTTTCAACTTTAAAGTAGTAAGCTGATCCCATTTGTTGAGCGCTGATCCCATTGATACTTAGGCTCTTAACACCTGATAATGCCTGTGAGGGTTGGATAGCTGTCCAATACGGATTGCTCCCAGGCTTCAAGCAGAGTTTCAAACTCGTGTCACTAAGTGGGCAGTCGACAAAATTCCACTGAACTTTAAGTCGACTTGGAGATGATCCTGTGATGGTTCGAAAGACAGTTGGCGATACATCGAGGTCTCCATAAGCGCATTCTGGACATCGATCTAAGATGTACACTATCTCACTACTCTTCGACGTGCACGCTGGATCCAAGCAGGTGACTTGGGCACATCGGCCGCATTCAAGCCCATTATTCCACTGTGCGTTATTGATCGCCGCATACTTTGTGGTTGCAGCCTGTGGCCAGGTCATAAAGTTGCAGTTTCCGGACAAAGGTGAACTCAGTGAATAAGCCGTTCCATCACCGTTGAAAGCGATAATCTTCCTCGTCCCTGTGAACAGCGTCACCAATGCAAGCCGTAGTTTCATAGTCGCAGACTGTTTTGCTAAAGCTAAGATGGGGGCAAATAACGAAATGATTGATGAGCAAGCTGGCAGGTACGAAGGTTACACGAAAAGCATTTTCTGAATACTTTAAAGAAGTCGTTTCGTATCACATGACTGGAAGCACAAGCATCTCAGAAGCGTTTCGTTGTAGAAAATTGTAACGAAACCTGTATTTTAGGCTTACAATTTTTAAATATAAGATCTTCCATCAACTTTGCACGATGCCGTATAAAAATCCAGCCACAAATCCAGAAGAAGACGGAAGATTCTTCTCCATCGTTTGCAGAAATCGATTCCAGAGGATATGACAATCACGGACTGTGAAACCAGTCGACTTCCGTTTAGGATCAATGACGTGTGCGATATCGCGCTCTACTTTTTTCCAATTGATTGAAATGTACCCTTGTGAGTGCGCAATTTGAGCTACCAGAAAGCCTCCACCGATGCTCAAAGCTGCTAATTTTCCGACATGACCAACGGCATACCCCGAACAGAATCCAAGAACACCACCAAATGATATTTCTCCGAAATGGCCAGCCATGCGTTCGACGAACTTTGACACCATATCTTCCACGATTCGATCCGAACGAGGTTCATCTTCATCGGAAGGATTTTCTTTCGCGTCATTTTGAGACTTTTGCTCACATATGGCTATTGGGGATACAGTGTGAGGCTATGAGAGACAATCACGCTTCTTTTTACCCGTAGTGAATGAGTGGAGGAGTCCAGCACAAGTGCACAAAAGCATTGGATTTTTTACTGAGACAGAAAGCTGTCAATTGAATCGATAAGAAGAACGGAATGGCCAATACCTGCGGTGAATGCGTTGAATGGACGATTAAGGTGGCATCTAGACCCGGAGTGCATGATTTTGAGACGATTTATAGCTTCATTTCGTAGTCGAAATGGATGCAGTACTATGTGAATTGATGTTAGTGATATGCGTTTGAGTTGACTTATACGGAGACGTACTCGTAAGTAGCGAAAGACGCGCATTTGCTCTGTGCACAGACATAGTTGAGCGGCCGACAGTTGTCAAATTGTCAGAGAAGTTGGCTCAACAAGTTGACTTATAAGAACCAGTTGCTGCATCCAAATTGAGCACTCATTTTACGGATGACACGCTATATCGGGTACGAAATGGACTAAGAACACAACGTCATGAAAGACTGATCGCTGAAAGAAGACGGAAGAATATTTCTATCAAAAGATTATTAATTTGATCTTGTCAATGTGCGGAGCCTGGAGCATCTACTGCATTTGAATATATATTCAACTCGAAACGGAATGAATGGAAACGATAAGAGAGAAATGCCCAAAATAACATGTCATTTTTTTTTAATATAGTATTCTCAATGGTAGTCTTTCCCCAGAGATTCCCTTGTCATATCATAAATGCAGAAGAGGTTCAAATCAGCACCTTTCAACTGGGTTGGAGACGACCCCTTTTCAATCAAAAGTGGTTCCGAAATGATGAGAAGATTTATATAAAGTTATACTCGATACAGCTGGCTACCACTGAAGTCGTTGCTGCATCTACCTACCAATATAGGAGTAGATGTAATAATATGCCGTCGCATGCAACGACCTAAGAAGTGTCAATCATGCGCGGATAAAGGACCCACAAAAACTCGAGCTGATATTTTCAAACCTATAGTCTGTAGCATGTACATGCCAGAATAAATGCATAATAGGCGTTCTGAAGGCAACTTACAAGAGCAAAGAACACTTTGTAGGTAGTCGACGATAGCATACGCCGATTCTCCGACCTCATGCAGTATATCAAAGTGAATCTCAAGTAGATTCACTTGAAGGTATTGCTATGGAGTTTCCTGAATTCTTGTAAAACAATTGATGCCTACAGAACATTGACTCAAGTCTGAGATGGTGTGAGCATTGGCCATCATAGACCTCTTCGGTGTTGTATTACAACGTTACTGCCAAGACGCCAGACACTGAAGCCAATTGAATACACATCCAGGTAACCCATGTGTGATGTTTGAATCGGTACCATAAGATTGCATTTTTGCAAGCATCGAGCATGCTTTCCGAGTAGAAGGTGCTCAGCCGACATAAGACACGAGCTTGGTTGGTAGTGCCATCTTTCGGAGTGACGTGAAGCGGTAGTCTTTATTCGGTATGAATTTTATCCATCTGACAGGTCTGCATACATTCGCCTGCATATTGTAGATTGAAGAAAGGAATCACCAATCTATGGAGACAGCACCCGTGAGCCCTTGTACAATCAGTCCGGTCCTTTTGTTTCTCCTTCCTTCGTACTCGGCCACTGGAAGTATCTATACACTCAGTCCACGTCCGGATTGTATGTGGAGCTTTGTCAAACTAGCTGAGCTGATCCCCAGAATCTGCATGTATGTTACCAGTGAGGTTTCTTTGGCTTACGAAATCTTGCATTGCTGCAAATACGGTTATCTTCCATTCTTCTCTTTGCCGTACGCTGCATACGGACTCCTACAAAAAAATCCGTGAATCGTTGATGATATTTTGTTCCCTACGGCGTTGAGAAATCTTTGGTATCCGACCCGACTACTCGCTACTCGTATTTGGTAAGGCGGGAATAGATACACATCAACGAGGTTTAGAGTTCCCTATTGTGATTGTGTGATGTCGTTCGCATTTTGTGGTCCTACAAAAGTAATACTTTAAAAGGTCTATCTCGCGTCTAACTTGGTAGAGTTGGTAAAGTTAAGTCGATATGAACGCAAACCATGAAAAAAGAGGTATATTTTGCGACTATTAGGGTACTGGACAACGTGCCAACAAAACGATAGCTGTTAAAAGAAAGGCAGGATCTTCTTGAGAGAAATGCAACTTGGCATCTCGATAGAGATTGCTCTCCGGAATGTCCCGTCGCTTCTCATCAACAAATATAAAAGTTGCACAGAAGATTTCAGTTCCGAAGGTTTTTTGACTACTGTGAAATATTTTCTGGCTATATCGTAATGCGTTTCCTTTGAAGAACCTATCATTCCATTGAAGATATCCTGTAGAACTTTTTTAAATGGACAGGTTATGGCTGGGTCAGCCACTCTTTTCCTATAGCACTTGCGCAAATTTTCCTGTCTGTCCGATTCGTCTTGTTTCAGACTCCGACAGTTGTTTATGTTGAACTTAAGAAAACCATCCATACTAGTGTATACATCTTGGCGTTCATGTGGATCCGGCATGTCAAGACTCTGAACAGAGAAGAAGATAAGACTGGCGACTAAGGATTTTCGGAAAGCCATGAGTGATGTTTGTGAATGCTGCAAAATAGAAAGTGAGTAGACTTATGATCACTGCGTCTCTCGGTATAATGCGTGTCGAAACCCCCAGCCTTATATAAAGCTGGGTCTAAGTCTTTTCTCGTCAAAACGGGTTATAACCTGCCCCTCATGGTATCTTTCCCCTCCTTCAAGCTCCATAATGCGCTCTCTTGCAGTGACGACAGGTACGTGTATGCAACACATTTCGTCTTCCTCCTCCTGGCAGTGCTATATTGCTTGAGACTGGTTCTTATGAATACTTTTTTTAAATTCTACAGGTGGAAGTTTGAACACTTAGTTCCTAGGAACACTAAGTTCTTTATACTCCGAGTAGAGAACGCCGTCGAATTCGTGTGACTTTATGATCGGGTACGGGGCAATACTACGGCAGGAAAATGCTCGAGACATGAGTCTAATGCTTTTTTCTGTTTTTTTCTTATACATCGACACTGTTCAAGGGAAGTCTGTGTGAGTTATCATCAACTCTATACTCTAGCTGTGAATATTTTCAAATACAGAAACTATTGAGTATGCTTGAACCGTTTTATACAGAAAATTTGATGAATTTTTACAAATTTTTACAAGTTCGGCTTTCCTAAGAGTACATTTTGATATCGTTCCGCTATGCGTGAAAAGGTTTGAGAGGAGAAAGTCAAATGGGCTATAGTCCTTCCCTTGACCCATCCTTGGCTCATAATCACGCTACTTGAGGGTAAGGGGATCAGGTTGTGTTCCAACATAAGGTGGCGAACACAAAGGATAAGCCGCGGTCCTTCTCGGTAAGGCACCAGCTCACCGTATCGCGCAAGCCGACTACTAGCAAGAATGGATAGCAACTGAAGTGATCATAGGCGATGCTTTACCAGTGAAACGGTAGTACATGCTTAAAACGTGTTTATGATTGCCGAGATTATATGATGCACGGCTGAGTATTGCCCAAAGTGTCTTGCCGCTTACTGTCAAAAGAGAGCTCTATCAGAACTAGATGAGGTGAGATGCTAACGGAAATGAAATTAGTACTGAGATGGTGTTCACCCAGAGGTCATCCTACACAGCGTGATGGCGAATACCGCCATCCAAGGGGACCTGAGGAAGCCGTACAATGTTGCCGATGCCGCAGCTACAGCTCAAAAATCTATTTCGTACCTGGTCGGAGCAACCTGAAACAGCTTTGCTTTTCACTGCAGAAACATTTTGCAGTCATTCTATCCGGCAAGCTGTCTGCCAATTTCAGATCAATAACAATTACAATATTCTGACAAAAGATCCACATAAGCACCTTTCTGTAGAGAGATGAGAACGAGGGAATCAGTGGAGGAACAGCGACTTTGGGTACGCTTTATACGAGCGCTCACTGCAGTTATTCACTACAGTCAGAATGCGTTTTTGAAGAATTTGGGCACATGTGCTCAATAGACTGAAACCTCCTATTTGGTGGAGGATGTAGAAAGATCGACGCAATACTCTGATTATACAAGCAAGTGTCTCGACTCGGCAAGGAAATAATCGTTATCCGAACGTTTTATACGGTATTACGCTCCAGCGCATGAAAGCAGCAAATACAAAAAGCTCATCGCAATTGTCCGATAATTCGTGTACCCCTCGAGCTCTTCTGTCCTATCGCATCTCGAATCATCGTGCCGAAACATTTGCCTGTATCGTAGACCTCGTACTCTCATTGCTCATCTTCAATGCTATATATCAAACTTTCATGCTCTTCGGGCACCTGAGCATGACAGCAGATTAAGATTGAATATAACCATCAACTACTCGTATTGCTAATAACACGATGAATTGGATGTGCATTTCCCAATATACGCTGTCACTCGTACCATATCGCTCAAACCATTCATTACCACTAATGCTTACTTGACTGCTCCTTCTCCGTAAATCATTCACCGATTGTGTGCCAATGAAAAGCTACCAAATTGGACGCGATGTCATCTTGCGATGTCACATCGCAAATGTTCGTATTTCAGGAATTTTCGCAAGTCGAATAATTCGAGATGTCTCTGAACGATGGAATATGCGTGTCGACTCGATGCCATCGCAGTTGTGGGGTCAATACATGGCAGGAACGGCGATGCTTGGCTCTTTTTGTAAAGGGGAAGAACGAATACGATTGACACTCCGATCATCTGATGTATCCGATTTGTATGTGGAAGCAATGGCACTTGGGGAGGTGAGTCTTCCGTGGATCGACCAACGGAAGCTCTTTATCTCACTTCTCTTTTTAAGGTTCGAGGACGCATCCTGGCCGATAAAAGTGCAGCAGTTTATGAAGTTCCAGGTAGATCACACTTTGTTCGGGTGACACGAATAGCGATTGATGCTCTCTGCGACAGCATCGATGCAGCTGGATAAAATTCTGTATGACGCTAAAACGCCGTACACCACTTATACGAAAGCAACGGGTAATGCCGCTGAGGATTTTCAGTCTTTTTATGATCGATCCGAGCAGATACCCACCAAAGTGGCTATCACATCCGACGGAATGAACTGCTGTGGAATCACTATTCAAGAGCTTCCAGATGATCGTGCCAAAGAAATTGATGTCCAGCAATTGACACTCCAACCTCCATGCTCGTCGTTGAAAGCACCCAAAGGTTTTGTCGCGTATGTCAATACATTGCTCGGTTATGAAGCCGTTCAAGAAAAACAAATTCGTCGTATTCCGCTGGACTATTATTGTCGATGTTCTAGAAGCAAATTCGCGACGAGAATGGCACAATTGCCAACGCAAAGCATTTGGGATCTTTGGAAAACACTGCCAAAAGGAGATAATTTGTGCCTTACCTGTCAATTTTGCAATGAGAGATATTACTTTTCACGTCAACAAATTGAAGAATTACTTGCAGAGAAATGAAGATAAGAGGAATGACAACCTCAACCGTCTTGTCCGAACTCTTGTGTCCATTTGACGAAACGTTCAAGCTCATTTTTTGCAACACTCGATACAGAATGCTGGAGAACTTTTTGAAAGTCATCCTGCAAATGTGAAAATTCAATATTCGAATCAATTGAGAAGCGATTCGTACCCTTGTTACCACTGGCGGACACAGGTTCGCATCGGAGAATCCTCTTTCGGGTAAATCGTACAATCTCATTCGAAAGGCTCCACATCGCAAGCACGGATTCAAGCATCCCGTACAAGGAGATGGACACGTTGAGAGCTTTACGTGACAATAGGCACATGAAGGATCATCTTCACAAGCTGTGATGAATTGACCATTGGTCGATGGTCGAGCCTTGCTATCACACTAGACAATATGAAGGGTAACATCAGAGCGTCAAAAGGCACCAGCATTCCATGATTCGGTACTCGTGGCATACCCGAATGAAAAAACGAGCTTGTTGACATTTCCGAAGAGGTTCCATAAGCGCTTCACGAACCAAAACTGATATATCGGAGCCAGAGCATCTATGTACGACTTGTCACCCATCCGCATAGAAGTCCAGGACCATTGGACATACCCATCTGTCTGAGTTGCAAGCTGCTTATAGTCATCATCCACAAGTGCATGTGGAGTGTCGCCTAAATGTAACTTCAGCATCTCTTTCCGCGCCTTTGCCTCTGGAAGCGGGATGTAAATGCGTTTCTCAAATCTGTTCGCAGCAAATAAGTAATGGAGAACAACATACTACGAGAAATGTCACCGTCTCCTGATGGCTGGATCCAGCTCCCACGGTACGTTGGTGGCTCCCAAGACTAAAACTCCATCATGCGAAGTGCCGATTCCTTGCATTTGCACGAGAAATTCGGTTTTGATTCTCCGAGTCGAATCACTCTCTCCTTCCGAACGGTTCGAGCACAATGAGTCGATCTCATCGATAAAAATGATGGATGGTTTCTTCTGTCGTGCCAATTCGAACAGATTTTTTACGAGTCTGTACGTTTCCTCAGTATCCCAAGCAACTGTTCGATCACACAATCGCTTACTTTTCACTTTCTCCTTGCCATTTCGAAACCAATGTGGCAGAAGAAACCGCAAAAAAGGTCGAGTCTGCTTCGGTTGCAACTGCTTTGGCCAAGTATGATTTCCCTGTTCCTGGTGGCTACATGAACATCAGCTCACTCTTTCAAGCGTTTTTGATCAAGTGAGGCCACATACACCGTAAAGCAAAATCCCTCGCCATGGTCTTCGTTTGCCAGTGAAAAGCTGAGGAAATCGTGATGGTAAGATGACAGCCTCCTTCAGAGCTTCTTTTGCTGCATCCAAACCGGCCACATCCTCCCATTTGACATTTGGCTTTTCAGCGATCACTGCCGCTAACGATGCAATACAATTCGGTCTTTTTTCCTCATTCTTGCGCTTGGGCTTCTACGTACATGCAACAGAATTTCGTAATTTCGCTAATTCTGCGTCATTTTCCTCCTCTTCGCCCTTCTCGCCTCTTCAGTATGTGAATCAACCAAAAGCAATGACAACATTGTGAACGCAGGGGTACTTTTGAAGCTCAGCGGTTCCATCGCTTTTAGGAATCGTTTTGTGAAGCATTGTACGCAATTGTTCAGCACGCGTCATGTATCCCTCCACGCGTTTCATTATTATCTCTTTGGATGTCGGGTTTTTCTCATCTTGGAAAAGCAAGCAGTCAGAAGTGAGTAGAATTCATACAACCGCACGCTCTTTTGATTACATTTAACACCAATTAGAAAGTGTTCTAACGCTTTTTTGTACAATCGGAAGGCTTCCTCATAGTTTTTCTTGTTGTCTTCGCTGATAGCCGACGTGACAATGTCAATTGCTTGAGGAATAAATGTATTCTCCATTTACTTTCGTGCGTAGCTTTTCTCAGATATACTCAGATTCAGATTGAGTCAGGTCTGAGTCGGAATACGTAGTAATGATTGGCTGCAAAAAAGGTATTCTCGTCGTAGATTGACTGAAATCATGAACTCGATGCTTCTGATTGAGTAAAAAAGTGTCGTGAGCTTCTTGCGATCTTGAATGGACACATACTACCGATTCAAGATCAGATGCGTCATGAGGAGCATGGGGTGAGACAAGATGCAGATTCGCTACTTATAGATACGGATGGGATCCCAACATCCATGCAACCACTGCATATCGACGCTCACACGCAAATAATGGACCGAATTGTTGCAATAGCCTGTGTCTATGGCCTTGCTTCCATTCACTCCAATATCTCTTCTCTCATAGAAAAAGACGACATACGAAACCTTGTACGATGCTTTGTCAATGTTTTAATGAATGATCAAGCTACTTGTTACCACAGAGGTAATGATACAATGTTTTTTTATCGTATTGAATCCTGAGATGGTTTGACGTTTGACAAGCGCTAGCAACTCGTGCTTTTGGATTATTGTCGATTTTTGATGCAAAATGGCGCACCAATCTATCAGTGGACACTTCGAAAATTGTGGATACAATTTTGAAGCTTATTGAAGACTGTAAATCTCGCTTTACATCACCAGTTACTCGACGAATACACGTTAATTCCTGTATAGTTATCTCATTACTGTTGCAATGTAAGGTTTTAACTTTCGCTCCATTGATGCTTACTCCTACTGAAAGCCTTGGTTTGATGCTGAAAAGATGAAAGCTCCTCCAGCCCAGTCATTCCGCTGGAGTCTGATTTACTTGTAATGTCAGCTAAACCCGAAGGAATGCTTGAAGGTCGACCTGACAGCATCCTGACTAACAAAGCTTTCCGCAAGAAAAGTAAGAATTTACTCCAAAAAATCACGAGGGAGAATCGAGAAACAGAGGTCGACTCCAGTTTCTCTAAAATGCAAATTGCTGCATTTGATGCGATTTCAAAACACGATGAGCACCGAATGATACCTTACAAACTCCAGCAGGATCTTAGACACCAAAAGAAACGGAAGATGAAGACGTTGACATCCGGTGATGAATTCTTACCAAGACCCATCCAAAAGTCGTCTGCGACTCGTGGAATCAAAACCTCAGCACAACATACCTTCGAATGGAACCCAGATGCTGGTCGCTTATCTCCTTTACTTACATTTCACTCGAGATCTTCTCGGCAACAAACAGAGGTTGAAGATAGAAACTCTAAATTTCTGCTGAAGAGCCTATCTTCTCTGTCCTTGTCACCACAAAAACGCCTATCAGTCATTATTTCTACGAGCAATCTCAATGAAGATGTCCAGCACTTCCAGAACTACCAAATGCGAAACTTTAAGAGCTCATTACTTCAATTCCAAGCACAGGAAGCTCAACTACGAGTTGAAAATAAAAATCTCATAAGTCGAGAGCTTTCAACCCTTCCTCTAAACTTCTTATTTAAACTTCCTGGAGGAGCAGCATATTGCCGAGTACGCTTGCAACAGGCGTTTTCTCTATGGGTTTCTTTATTTCAGCAAAGTCAGAAGAAAGTATATCTATACCATTGGAAGGACATCACGGTAAGCGTGAAGTTTCAAGAGCAGCAAAGAAATAATCGTGAAGCAGCTCTTTCAAAAATCTTACGAACTACTATCAAATTCATTTCTAAGAGACTACAGACCCAAGCACTTGTAAAATGGATAGAGGCTACCCGGTGGATGATATGGAGCGATCGACACAATGCTTCAATTATGATATCGCGTCTATGGAGAGGTTACAATAATCGAAAAAGAATTTTGCATCTTCATCACTCACTTCAGTCGAGACGAGAGCATTTCCAAGATATACGCTTGGCTCCAACTCGTCCTCTGGTTCGCTTTAAACTCTTACCAGCGCTTCGAAACGAAGTACTTAATCTCTGGTCCGCAGTGGTAACAATACAGAAAAGAGAGCGGTTCAAAAGTCTCCAAAGGTTTGTTCGAACGCGTACGACAGCGATCATCACGATCCAAGCACATATTCGCCAATTCGAGACACAAAAACGCTATAGTAAGCTGATACGTGCATTCACAAAAACTCAGTCAATTTACCGCATGTGGACACATCGTCGAGAGTACCTCAGACTCCGTAGATCCGCCTTGATTCTTCAAAGATCCTTTCGCTTCTACCATGCGCTTCGTATCGATCACATCTTTGCTCATTTAAAAATCCTACAGTTAGAAAAGGAATGGACAGCTTCAATTCTTCTACAAAGATTCGCGCGAGGTTTCCTTGCACGTATAATACGAATTCGACTGCAGGAAGAACTAAAGATAAGATTTATTGCGGCGTTGAAGATCCAGCGATGCTGGTACCGCCACAATGGTGAGAGTTCGACATTTGTACTGCTGTGTTGCTTACGCGAAGAAGAAGAAAGAGAAAATGCGACACGTAAAGCCACACAGAAGCTTAGGCGATGGAAATGTGCGGCAACAATACAAAGTCATTACCGCCGACATCGTCAACGAGTGCTTGATTCTGCAACAATTCGACTGCAATGCTTTTCCCGTCAGTGGATTTCCAGAAAGATCGCGCAACAGATAAGACGAGAAATCGCAGCACAATGTCGTATAAAGAATTTCTTTCGTACTCACTACAGAAAGAGAAATGCAGCAGCACTCAAATTGCAGTTTTTTTGGTTGAAAAAGACGAAAAGAATCGGGCGTCATCTTCACGAACGCCGCGCTCGCATCGAGGAGCAAGAACGATACTTTCGTAAGATACAGGAATGTGGAAGCGTCACGCGAATTCAAGCTATGGTTCGCGGTTTCCTCGTTCGTAGACGCGCTGGTAGGATTCAAGCACTAAAGAGACTGAGACGATTTGTCGGTTACTTCTTTGCATGGAGAGCCTTTCGAAAACGAAGAATTCGATGGAAAACTGCATTTGCAGCCTCTTTTGCTGCATCGTCTATTGAAGCTGGCTTTAAGTTGGCCACAAAAGCTCGTTTTGCGTCAAATTCACGATTTGTTATCAGAATCCAACAGCTGTATAGGGGCTTCCAAGCACGACAGAAGCTCATCAAAGCTGCCTCTTCTGAAAGACGTAATGAGGCTGTGGTACGATCCATTCAGTCTTATTGGCGGTATGCGCGCCAATGTCGATTAGTCGCTCGAGCGATCGCGATTCGCCGCCGACAGCGATCAAATCCGGCTTCAAATCTCTGTACGGTATCGGATGTTCTTGCCTGGACTACAGAGTCCATCTCTACGTCATACAACCATGAAGATGAGCTATGTGGAATGTCTGCGTTGGAGTGGTTTTATCGTATCGGTATCCCGAAACAAGTCACATCCGTCATTGCAAAGAACGTCTATTTCAATGAAATCGCAGGGAATGATTTTCCGAATTGTCTCCGAAAACTCGGTGCATCGGAATGCGAACGCATTTTTCGAAGTATTTTACACTCGGGCGCAAAATTTCTTCATCCAAATCAAATCAAGGAGATTATAGGTGATCTACTCGCTAGCCTCTTTGGATACATTGTCAAGCAAAAGGCCGACTTGGAGCGTCGAAATCTAAAACGAGAAAATCAGTTGCTATCAGTTTTACAGCATCGGTATCAGAGTGTGAACAATCAGCTGCAGAAAGAAGGGAAGAGGCACAATGAGATACAAAGACGGCTGGAGACAATTGACGAGGAAGCAAAAGTATTTCGTCGACTCCCAAACGCACTGAAAAAGGAGCATCTTAATCTTTCAGAAGCTTTAAATCGGTCGGGTGCTCAGGTAAAGCAAACAACGGAAAAGCACAGTGATTTAAAGTCGACCATTTTACGCCAAGAAAGTGTGATCAAGGATCAGCAGAAAGTGGTGGTCAGAATTCAGAAAAAAGAGGTGATAGCAACATATGACTTGGATCGTTTCCAGTTGGTAGATACCACATCTTCAATTGCTCAAAAGCTGTTTCTCGAGCGATTTCCACGATTACAAACTCATGCTAGTAAATTTTCAAAGTCCTTACATGGAATGAAGATTACTAAATGGCAATTCCAGCGATTTTTTAATCATTGTGACTCAATCGGACGCGTATCTTCATTTATGGCGCTTCTCACAGACCTACATACGGATGAGCGTGTCCGGAATCATAATTCGATGCGTTTCGATAGAGTCATTGAAACTCTTCAGTGTGGAATTGAGAAAATTTGCGAATTACTAGGCCTCCCGTTCCTATTCATTGTCACAGCAACATCTTCACAACCTTTTGTTCCCCGTCCAAGTTTCCTACTTGACCGTTTCTTGCTGTGGATTCTTCAGAAGGCTCACTATGCAAGACTTTTAGAAGACGGCGTCAAGATTTGGAACCGCGGATTCGAAGCAATTTCTATGCTCGATAGCTCTGCGGGAAAGTTACAAGCTCATTGGAAACGAAGAATGACACAGACACGAATTCTGCAAGAGGAACGCAACAAGCAAGAGCAGCGATGGCTGGGAATGTATTTAGAGGAACGAAATTGCAACTACGTTGCTCTACACTGGCAACAAGAACGGGTCAAAGAGCAAAAACTCATAGAAATGCAAAAATATGGAGTACAACACGCTAGTATGGAAACCCTTCGAAGTGGTATCACCAGATTTCCATATTTGGAACAGTGGGATGAACAGAATCAGCAAGTTGTCTATATAAATTCAAAAGATGGAAATGAACTACTTTTAGACCGACCGACGTACACGGAATCAGAAGTTTATAAGGTTCTTCGCCTTCAAAAAGCATATCGAACGTTTGTAGCACGTAAAGAGTGGGAGTGGCAACTTCGAAGGCTCGAAAGGGATGAAAGAAAACGCGCCTTACAGTTACAATGGATACAAAAGCGTGGGACGCACAGCGGGCCTGTCAAATGCTCGATTCGCGTTACTCCTAGCGAAGATTCAATCGCAGCCATTTGGTGGGCCAAGCATTTGGAAGGTATCTGTCCGACCAGTAAGAGAGCGTCCGACATCCAAAATTGTCACAATGCTCTACAGCATTCTTATGACCATACTATTCGGAATAAATTCTTTACACCATTGACTTCCCAGTCTCACTCGATCGTGGCACTGATATCAGCCTATGAGAAATTTTGCCGATCGCTAACGCCCAGTGTCATCAAAGTTCAGATTGAATGCACGCAAACGGCACTCCGGTACGGATGGACGGCCGTCGTTCAAGGACAAAAACGATGGTATTATCAGTTGAACACACATCAGTATAGCACTAATCGTCCAGAATATGAATTTGATGAAGAGTTTGCTGCTATTCAAGTTCAGACACTTGGACGTCGCTTCATCGCACGAAGCGAGTATGCTCGTCTACTCTCTTCCGTGTCGATCGTTGACTGCATGCATGAAGCGATATCTGAGGCGGAAATGATCGGATGGATTGGTTTTGGATACGAAGGCATGAAGGTATCTGTTTTTCTTGATCGACTAGCGCTGTCAAGTCATAGAGACACGCTTCGATCGTCCACACTCTATGCCAAAGACGTGCTATATTTCGATGAGATACAATGGAGAAGATTGCTTGGAAACCTTCAAACGCAAGAGCTTGACATTTTGTATCAGCGTCCATGCGTCAAAACGAAGCGAAATCGATATCCTTTAACTTTTCTTGGTTTCTGGAGCACTCTTCCGTCTGAGCATCATCCTTTTCATTTCATTGCTAGCGACCGAGTTCTTCACTCACTCTTAACGAAAGCTTACCCGAATCAACGGAGTTCTGTGGCATCGCTTCGGGATGCCATAAAGAAGTTTTATCCTGTGACGTATCGCCAATTAGAAACGCATGTTCAGAGGTACGCGGGACGACCGGATGAAGCGCTCAGAGATCTCTCGTCTATCAATGACGGGAGCCTGACAGCAAGCGAAGAGCACGAAAAGCTTATTTTTCACGTATTCTTACGAGCTGTTCAAAAGTGCATCGTATATTGTGCGATCCTCGATATTTCACGACTACGAAGCGAGCTTTCAGTCGCTGTAGCTGTCGTCCGATACGCAATGGGGATCGACAATGTTAAAGATCAGGGAATTCCGTACGTTGCCGTTAGTACCGATCAAGTTGCTGCTCATTACCAGGCCTTTGTATCTCAATTCGCCAAGAGAGCAGTTAGAGGCTGCTGGGAACGTCCACCGAGTGACACAGTGCCGAGGCTCACGTACGCTCAGGCAGCTCTTTATCTACGCACCGAAGTAATTGAGAGAGCACTCATTTGGGTACGATCGGCTCTAGTGGTGCAATCATTATTTCGAATGCGCTCCCAGCAAAAGATCTACCGCGTCATACAAGTGACGCGATCATCATCAGCATTTACGATTCAATGTAATTGGAGAATGCATACAGCCAAAGTGATCCATCACACACTTTCTGAGCAGCTACGATCCGATTATGAGCAGTGTTTTGCAGTGAAAACAAAGAATTTTTTTTACATTCATCGACCTTCGATGATGCGAATGGAAGACCCGCCTCGAGACGCCGATGGTAAACTGGTTCCTTACCGCCCAATGATCCAGGATAAGCTGACAGGAGAATGGAAGCAAGCATGGCCAAATGCCGAACGTAAGGAAACTGACCGAACTACAAGAGAGCTTCAAGTCTCAACAATGTGCTTTAATTGTCACTCCAGCAGAGCTGCGTGGCGATGTGACGAATGCTTTGGCCACTCCGGAGCTTCCCTTTATTATTGTATCGCATGCTTTATCGAATGTCATAATGTGGCAGTGTATCCCGAACGAAGCGGTCATTCGTACACACTGATGGATCATTCGACTCTAAAATCACTAGTCTGCGTAGAATGCGGTCGTTATTCCACAATGCGCTGCCTCACATGCCTAGAGCATTACTGCCGACGTTGTTTTGATCGCATTCATCGCGGAGGAAGCACGAGAAAGACACATCTTTGCGAGTTCTACCAGGAAGAGGCGAGCGTTTGTGACGAGTGTCAGAATCGCATAGCAATTTTATCGTGTTCGACATGCAAAGGCGTTTTATGTGAAGAGTGCATGAGACTTACCGGGCACCATCGAGGCCGCAAAGCCCATCACCATGTTGACGTGATACAGCAACGACTTGAGCCCGGGGAGAAATTCTGTGGACAGTGTTTTGCTCGACGGAGTGAAGTGAATTGTTCTCATTGCAGGCAGCTTTTGTGTCATGTGTGTCATCAAGGAAGTCACGCTTACCTCTGTGGTGAAGCCGCCTACTACCGCCTAAAAGCTCAATTTGATAGTGAGAGTATGTGCGTGGAATGCGGTGAACCGGGCGATCGAAAATGCATCAAATGTGGTGATATGTATTGCAGTAATCGTCGAATTGGGCAATTGGATTGTTTTGAAAAGTTTCACCAAAGAGGGAATCGATTGCGTCATAAATTTGAGCCTGTAGAGCCTCCGCCTTTTTCCGAGCGGCTGCGCGAATGGAAAGAAAAACGAGCAGAAGCGGTGGCTGTCGCTCCTGCCAAAGTGTCTGAGCATTTACCTGTGATGCAGAGCGATTCAGATACGAGAAAACATGTGGAAAAAGCGAAGAAGAATGAAGCGAATTCAGCGATGTGGAGTCACTGTAGAGCGCGTAATTGTGGGGCTGTAATTGCAAATGCAAAGGTTTTCTACTGTTTAAAGCATATGACACCACAAGCGGCGTTGGAAGTGAGTAGAAAAGACCCAAAAGAAGCTGCAAAATTGTTGATCGATCTCGAGATGCGAGCACATAAGCAAAACCCACCAAACAGCACGCCGGGGGAATCGAACCCAAGACCTCAAAAACACGGTACTCTTCCCTGACGATTTCTATGACACGATCAAATGCTCGCCAATTGCTTGGAAACCAACCGCTCGTAATCGATAATGGGAGCGGTTTAATCAAAGCAGGTTTCGCGGGTGGGGACGTACCCCAACACGTCTTCCCCTCGTACATTGGCATAACCAAACACGAACGAATGATGCCAGGAGGAGCATTTGAAGGCAGCACCACGTTTGTCGGGTCCAAACTCACCCAATATCGCGGTCTATTCAAGCTCCAATACGCAATGGAGCACGGAATTGTCAAAGATTGGAACAGTATGCATCGAATTTGGCAATATTTATATTCTAAAGAGATGTTAAACGTCCAAAGTGAAGAGCATCCGGTTCTATTAACGGAAGCGCCTTTAAACCCGATACAAAATCGTCAGCGAGCCGGAGAGATCTTTTTTGAAGCATTTAACATCCCGTCTTTCTTCGTATCGCCTCAGGCAGTCCTCAGCTTGTACGCTTCCGGTAGAACGACCGGCGTTGTGCTCGATGTCGGCGATGGCGTCGCACATGTCGTACCAGTGTTTGAGAGCTTTACGCTGCCGCATGCGATCACTCGGATGGATATCGCAGGGAGAGATGTCACCGATCAGCTTCAGAAACTTCTTCGACGATCGGGGTATCATTTCCAAACATCTGCTGAGCGTGAGATTGTCCGAGAAATCAAAGAAAAGCTTTGTTATGTCGCATTTAATCCGTCCAAAGAAGAGCAGATCGAAGCAGATAAAATGGTCAGAGCGATAAACGACTCCAAATCGACATCTGTGGATGATACGATGGCGTACTACCTTCCTGATGGCACACTTTTGAATGTAAGCCATTGAGATCTGTAAGCGCTATTCTTACAGCTGATTGATAGATTGGAGCAGAGAAATTTCGGGCTCCTGAAGTACTTTTCCGACCAGAGCTTATCGGATCCGAATGCAGAGGTATGCAGCCAGACTTCCCACACGCATATTTGATCGTGTGTCTGCTTATAGGTGTCCATGAATCACTCGTCCAAGCAATCATGAAGTCGGACATGGACCTCCGTAAAACACTCTTCTCACAAATCATTTTATCAGGCGGATCGACATTATTCCCGGGTTTTGGCGATCGTTTGCTGGCAGAAGTGCGTAAACAAGCGCCAAGAGATATCAAAATTCGTATTTCGGCTCCACCGACTCGATTGCATTCCACATGGATTGGAGGGTCCATTCTAGCATCTCTCGCAACATTCAAAAATATGTGGATCACAAAGAGCGAGTACGAGGAGTATGGACCTTCTATTTTGCATCGAAGAGCGTTATGAGATCCAAAAAATGATCTCAACTTGTAATTCACAATACTTTTTTTACTCGTGTGCTCCTGCACTTCGTAATCGTCTTTTTCCTCGTTGTTGGATGAGAATCCACAATGCTGCTCCCCAAGTGATCACCGACCATAAAAGCCACAAAGCGGTAAACCACAACACTTTTCGAAGTCCTCCTTGATCGTAGACACAATCGGGATCGATTTGAGGTCGTCCATCAATCTCGATAGAGCCACAATGAGGAGCCCAGGTATCCTTGAGCCATCCCAAAATAATCGGAGAAGGAACATCGCCTAACAGGTGAATAATCAACGTATTGCACGATATCGCTAGTGGTCGTTGTGCCAGTGAGAAGCATTCCATTACAGCAATTGTTTCGGCCAAAGAGAGAGCGCAGAGAAAAAGTAAGGAGACGGCTAAAAGTGAGAGAAATACCACTTTTTGGGAGGTAAAAAACATCATAAAACACGCAAATCCAAAAGCTGCGACCATCGAAGTGAATAGGAGAAGCACTGAATGATAACATCGATAATGATTGCTTTTGGTGTCGTCTTGTGTGATCAAATGAACCAAAACGCCGCCTAATAGCGTTCCAACGGCACCAGCCGCGACAACAATCGCTCCAAAAATGAATGAAACTTGTGTTTCATTATCAAAAAGTCGAAGCCCAAGAAATATCGTGGGCGAGAACACATTCAATCCAGCTAAAGAGAACGTATTGGCGGCGTGTCCGAGCACAATGAGAGTGAAAACGGGATGACGAAATATCTGGCCAACTTGACTCCAAAACGAATCAAGTGACGGATCTGATATCTCAGGTCGAATAAATCCTTCTGGAAGTGCTTCTTCAGCCTCAGGAATTCCTGACAAAGTTGGAGTGAGTTTAGAAACGCGTTTCATAGACTGTGTGCTTCCATGATCCATCAGCTGCGTAGTGATATCGCATTGTGTGAATCTGGAATTATGGCTGGAACGATTCCTCGACGATGATTTTGACGATTGCATCGTATTTAGATGCTCGGGGACCGCGACCAAGCACAGAATGATAAGAAATGTCATTACAATGCCTTCAATGATATAAGCGCCAGCCCAGGTGAGTTGGGAATTGGCGAAAAGAGCTCCGTAGATGTAGCCAAGTGCCTGCCCGACAACCACAAAAATCAAGAAAAAACCAAGCCAGGCCGCTCTTGTCTTGGGGGAAGCATGGGTGTACAGAAATGGTGTAGCGTTGCATTGAAATGAGGCTTCACCAACCCCGCTTAGAAGTCGACCTAAGATTAGGATGTAATAGCTGTTGAGGATTCGTGCCACACCACAGATGAAGACTGCGAGGACCCAAATGCTCATACCGAGTGCGATCATTCGAAACGGTCGGTATTTGGAGGCAGCGTACCCAAAGATCATGGACACAACCGAGTAACTGGCAATAAATGCGGATGCGAGGAAACCGAGGTAGACGCTTTCTTCTTTGGCTGAGACGTGTAGTGTTCTTCCGATGAAAGCGTTAAAAGTATCGGGTGCGCCAGAAATGATGCCCCGATCCAGATAATTAATTAAATTGATGGCACATAATAAGACGAAGACGCCGCTTTTTGATAATTTCATTGAGGGTGTTGAGTGAGGCTTGAAACGCGTTGCTTTACGCTCCCGAGTAGTAACGATTGGCTGGGTGGGTATTGCTATAGTGCGTTGTGTTGTGTTCTTCTTGTCCGTGAATGGTAGAAAATCGTAGCGACGAAACGCGATTCTCTCACGCGTACGTAAGCAGATCTGTCACCAAGACTGTTAAACGTGATACAGTTCCATAAACGTGGAATACAAGTTTTAGTGTGTATGGTGGTTGACTGGTTGTCCACTTCGTATGGCTCGAAGTAACCTTGCGAATACAATACCCTTTCTTACACTGATAGCTGAATAGAAGAACTGGATTTTCACCTATTACCTTATAACATAATAGATGCCACATATGTGTCTGATACATTTTTGTAGAATTCATTTCTTTATACTTTTATACTCGAATAATAACACCGTATCATTAGGGTACGATGAGGTGCACGAGTCTCAAGCGCATCATCCATGGCTCAGAAATGATATCACGAACCAGTCTGATTCCATTGCAGCGCTTACATTTACGCGCAGAACAATCGCGTCACAAAACCTCGCTAGCGTGGTCACCAACCGATGTCTTACCTGTGGTGCCTCCCGAATGCTTACGAGTGCAACCACCCGTCCATAACAATTTGAATGGATGCACAGAAAACAGTCAGGGTCCCACGTCATTCACACAAATGTTTCGAGCGATGTCCCCATATATTAATGTGCACCGTGGTGCCACCATGGTCATCCATCTTCCCGGCGAATTGATCGAATCGTCTGTCTTTAGCGCCGTCATGCAGGATCTTGTTCTGATGCATACATTTGGAATCAGATTACTCTTAGTAGCTGGATCACGTCCTCAATTAAATCAGCAACTCAAGATGCGTAACCTGAGTCCTCAGTATAAATCCGGTTTGCGCATAACCGGTACCGAAGAGCTTCAGTGTGCCATGAAGGCTGCTGGACTGGTGCGTTTTCATATTGAGAGTTTTCTCGGTCGTGGCATCATCAATTCTCCCGGTCGAAATCGCCACGTCAACGTCGCATCCGGCAATTTCATCACTGCTCAGCCCGTCGGCGTCCGTAATGGAATTGACTACAAATACACGGGCGAAATGCGTCGTCTGAATGTACCCAAAGTGGTATCCTTATTGGAACATAACGATATCGTTTTGATCTCTAACATCGGTTATAGTCCGAGTGGCGAAGTATTTAACTGTCTGTCCGAAAAAGTTGCAAGTAAATGCGCTTCTCAACTTCAAAGTGAGAAACTGATTTTCCTGCATGAAGGCGAAGAATTGATCGATATACGCACAAATCAGCGGGTTCAAGCGCTCATTCTGGCTCAAGCTCAAGAGTACCTGTATCTCACTCGCAATGATACCGCTTTAAGTCGCAACTTTCGATCGTATTTGGAGCAATCGCTTTACGCTTGTATGAACGGCGTGACTCGATCCCATTTGGTGAGTCGGCATGTGGATGGCGGATTGCTGCAAGAGCTCTTCACTCGAGATGGAGCAGGCTTGATGATTTCTAAAAACATTTACGAAGGCGTTCGGATGGCAAAGACCAGCGATATTCCTGGAATAATGCGACTGATTCAGCCGCTTTTGGATGAAGATGTTTTGGTATCGAGAAATCAAGAACAGATTGAGACTAATGTCGATACATTTACGGTAATTGAAAGGGATGGAGCTATTATCGCATGTGCAGCCTTACAGCTGTATGAAGACAAATTTGCAGAGATGGCGTGTGTGGCTGTGGATCCGTCGTATCGAAGTTTGGGAAAAGTAATTTCACATTTAAGCAAAAATTGTGGACTGATACTTTGTTTGCATGTAGGGAAACGCACTTCTTGGCTTTCTGCTCCGAAAAGCTCGTTCATCGGGTGTGGACAAAGTGTTTGTGCTTACGACCCGCACTTCACACTGGTTTATGGAACGAGGCTTTGAGATCGCTACGATCGATCAACTTCCAGTTTCTAAAAGAATGACGCTCGATCTCAAAAGGCAATCAAAGGTGTATATGATGGATATCAGCAGCAAAAGAGCTCTCGATGAAAAGGAATTGCTTCTACAGATGCATTAGGTAGCGTGGATCGACGGGATGAAGTTTTTATGACCTCACAGAGAGCCAATCTGCCAATTGAACTTTTCCTGTACAGTAGTCGTTCAAAGTGATTGAATGCTTCTTATCATTCGTCGCTGCAAAGATTGAGCCACCAATCCACCCAAGAACGTTCCTAGGAAACCACAGATTAGCCATTTCGATCTCCTCCGATAAATGCTCCAGAATTGGTGTTTCTTTCATGACGGAACATATCTCGTGACGCAGGCGGTTCTCAAACCCTTGAAAGAATTCGTCACTACAGACGACAAACAGAAAATACGATCTAACCTGGAAGCATGCTCGCTCCTCCAATGAGCATAATGTTGCGACCCAGATTTCTCCTCAAATCGATTGGAGCTTTACTCAAAACTTCCTTGAAGACCTCAGCGATGGACTCATTCTCCTCACTCACAAAGAAATGCTCCAAAACTTTCCAACGAAGCTTTCCAGGCACCTATAATTTGAATTGAGTATTGAATAACCTTCCAAGATCTACGTACTTTTGATTGATTCTGAAATGTTGCGTCGACTGATTTGATGGGATCAGTGAACGGGCGACAAAAACAACATTTTGTGAGTATTTCTTCAGCTTTTGTGTGAGGGATGCCTAATTGAGTACATAACTCCTGGCAACTCAATTGAGTCCCTCCGGGAACGGCTACATAATGAAATGAGGAGGGGAAAGGTTCTAGGATGAGGCCGTACTCGTGTATAGATGGAGCAATGGAGTCCCTTTGTATACAGGTAGTAGACGCGTCTCGGACCATCCGACATCGATGATGATTCCGGTGTGGTAGCTTGTTGCGTACAGCGATGTGAGTAGTGTGGGTACAAACGTGACTGAGGAAGCCTTTAGTATGAGGAAGTCAACGTGGTTCGACCCACGCCGTCGGTCAACTTACCTGCAAGGACTTCAATAAAGTAAATATTAAGGCTTCACGAAGTATTTGGGGTGCGAGCAAATCTTCACACAGGACAAAATGTCGATGGATGGGTCGAATATGTAGTTGACTGTATAGACATAGTATCGTATGATTGCTTGAAAAGCCTTGTACGATACACTTACTCATAAATGAGATTGCTGAGGAAAGTCTCCACGTATTTGAGTATTCGATTCGTTTGTTGAGGATTGTTTATATACTCGACGATCTTAACAAAAGTGTAAACAAGCAGCCGTAGCACTAAAATTTATCTACTGACCTTCCATTCTACAATACACCGAGGCTCCTTTTCCTGCGAGAATCCACATTTTATGAAGCGACTTCCAACCTCAATGACGACGGTCGATTTGAAGTTGTTCGAGGGAATTGAGTACATGTAGTACCGTATTTCGAAAAATGGAGCAATTGCTATCGCAGTTGCGTCAAGGTAAGCATGCACCCCATTCAAGTTCAACGCTAAGAGCTCACTTCAGAGGCTTCTCTGAGCGATGTGGTAAGACCCTTGAAGCTACAAAGTCTCAAGGCGAAACATGCCTTGTTGATGCACCCTCACAAAGCTCTACACATCCGAATCGAGCGACTGGACGGCTCATCTATTGGTGAGATTTTGATCGAATGCTTTGGCGTCCACCAACAAAATGTAAATAGATATTGCTGTACCACGAAAATGCTCTTTTTATCAGCTTCGACAGCTCATTCAGTCGAGATATGCGGAAGATGATAGAAAAAGTCACATTTCATGGTAAGCAAGCTTATTCATATCCTTTGACGCAAACCAATTTAGCGCATATAGGCGATATATATGGAAGAGATATTCAATTCAATTGGATGCATCGGATCAATTTTCAGCATTATTTACAAAGTGCTCTGACAAGATTGTCACAAAATTTGGTGTGAAAGAAGGAACGACTGTACACTTTGTACGATTGTGTAGAAATCAGAATGCGAAGCCGAAATCTTCGTTCTGAGAGTGCATACTCTCTGCTCACGTTATTTCTTGGACGTATCCATCAGGCATTGCGTCGACCTTGGCAACAGCCGGGGTTGCTATTCAATCTGAAATAAGTCGTTCAAATGCTCTATTTGAACAAGCATAGTGCCGAGATACTACAAAAACCTTCGTGGTATACCGGCGTTTGTTACATCAGGACTCAAGGGCTTGTGGTGCTATGAGTCAAGTAGCTGATTATCCGGAAGTTGCTGCAAATCGATTATAAAATACGTCAGCCAATTTTGATTCGTGAGGTTTCGTAGTCTTTGATGAGCTTCAAATGAAACTTCAATGGTGGCGGTACTACTGAAACGTTGGCCGCCAGTTTTCCGCAAGCAACTACAACAAACACGCTGCCAGCATTTGTAATATGTGCGCCGTTGACTAGAAGAAAACGACCTTTAGCAATAGATGGATACAGACTGATGGAAATCTTAATGATACGGCGATGTCTCAAAACCATCGGAAACACTAAAAAGACTGGCTATCCTGAGATGAGGATTGCAGAAGCTCCCACAAGGATTCCTATTAGTATAAATGCACGCATTCTCTCGGTATGCATGGTGTTTATCGCTAACGATGACTTGGCTTCAAATTATATATTGTAGACTTCTTTAAATCTAAAGGACAAATACGACAGTCTCCTGCATCCCAAGTGAGAATTCATCAAATAGCTCAGGCCAGAATGCATCTTGAATAGCTTCCATCGGGATGAATTTCAGTAGTCGTCCTTTGCTGGCTATATCACGACCGTGTACTTCAGTCAACTGCAATGGCTAAAGTAGACATCGCTTATTGAAATTGTGTTCGGTCTCTAATTCTACTTATTAGCACGCATTTCCTCGCATTTCAGGAAAGAGGCTGCGCTGCATATATTGATGTTACGGAGCGACTTCAAGGAAGTCAGATTGTTGATTTTTACGTCGGGTTCGCAGAAAATAGATAATTGTTGCACGCATTGATGTACTGTACTGCCGAAACTCGAGTGAGTGAATCCGAATAGCTTCGGATTAAGACAATAAGCTGGTCTGTTGCTGGCCGTAGAATTCGACCCAGGGACAGTCGAGTGCCACAATACACAATGCAGAAAGATGTAAGGTTCGTGAATTCATCTTTCACGCAAAAAACTTATAAAGACGATCACTGCATATTTTGCACGGATGAAAGTATTCCATATAGCGTAAGCTAATTTTGGTCTCCATGTGGCCGCCGTGGTTTGATCTATGATCCATTCATATGGGGGTGTCTACACGTAAGTCTCGCGAATGACTTAACAAGCAATCGATGCTCCCCGCGTTTACACAATTTCAAACATGTGTATCTCTTCTGTTGGCCAACACTTGCTCACAACGAAGCTCTTCTTATCCACAGCTATGATTCTTGTCTCTTAACTTAGCGCGCTTCACCGTGGTACATCTGAGTAATTCATATCGAAAACTGACGAGTCAATTTGTGTCAAAAATCAGTCGCAGGGCTTCGGTAGCTGTCATACGATGATTGTTTTCTTCGATAAAACCTTTATAGCGTCGTTAGCAAGGCCATCGATCATGTATGGTGCTATAGCACGCTACGCAATCTTGTATTCAATTTATCCTTTCAATTCTCTATCGTATCCGTTTTGGTCCTATCCGCTGACTCTTTCTTTGCGTTTTTCTTTGCGGTGGCCACAACTCTGGTCCCTAGAACACATCTCCATGGTCAAAACAAATCTGACGATTGATAATAAAGTATTCAGAAGCCTCACCTTCGACACACTGTTCTACAGAATTCACAAAACTTCCGAATTCAATCTCTTCGAGTGCATTGATCACATCCGTCAAGGTGACTGTTAAGCGCTTTTTATCAACCGAAGCATCATGAGCTCTAATGAGTACAATGACGAGCTCAACTTCGTTAGCTAGCATATATGGATAGCGTATACGTACGTTGTCGCGAGAAAATGTGTAAAGATGGTCGCGGCCGTATTGAGAATTTGTTTTGCTTCTTGGTTGACTATGGTTTTTTCAGGTAGCGATCTCTTCAGAACTCTCGCTGTGATGCTACTTGGGTGTTCCATTCTAATATAAGGGCCGGGACCTCTATAAAGCTGCTTAGAGTGACTGCCCAGTGATAGATGTTGTTTCCTACAATCAATCTAAATGCAGGATCCCAACCATGTCGCTAATGCAGATCAACGACTAATATTCAAGAAAAGATCAATAAGTCTAATCTATTGATATGGGCTTATTTGAGAAGATCTTTTTTCAGAAATAGAGTGAGATTTGATACTACTATCTCAGCATCAGTGAGCCACGCATTCAAGCATGTCCTAAGGTGAAGGATAAGCTACAACTTTTTAATGTTGGCGATAAGGATGTACTTGCTATTATAATCGAAGGTAGTCAAAAGTTCGTCTGTCATGTATCCGACCTTGCTAGAATTCCGGGGAGAAAGAGCTGTACCTTTTTTTTAAATTGAGAATACTTTTTTTTCGCTTCGTATACGGATTGTGTTTCTCCTCAGATAACTTTGCTGCTGATCTTGATAATCCGATCCTAGTTGACCTGACATGAACTCATAGAGACTAGCGACTACACTTAAAAATTGTAAAAGATGCCGTTGCCTATTATATTCTTAAGACTTACTTCACTTTCTCAAGTTGGCTCAATTCCAAGTAAAGGTCCTTCACATATAAATTGTTTGGATTGGTAGCATCTTGAATTATTTCTTAGAAATCGATTGACGTGTGTGGCATATAACCGAGATGCAAGAATCACTATGTTCATTCGGAAAAAGTGGAAATTCTCGTTTTAGTTTCATGTAAATTCAGCTCCACTAGCTACCACATTGATACGAATTGAGAGCAATTTGTGATCAAACAGATGCTATAAGTGTATCATTCGGTGCGACCTGACGAAACATAAGTTCTGCGTTTACCATACCAGGGCTTGCAGAAAATGTCCACTATGTTTCTCGTGTAGAGTGTGGTCAAAGCTCAGACGGATAAGGTGATGTCATTTTTGCCCTGAATTTCTCTAAAAAATATCAGGTTTTCCCTATGCGAATAGCCCGGAAGAACAACAGGGAAAGGCGTAATACTTCACCGTGCAATCTTGCGACACATGACGCTTTAGCCCAATCTATGCGAGCGATGCCAAGAATAGAGAGACCGATTCTTAAAAGTTTAGTACTTTGATTGGATTCTCCCAGAAAGGAGAGTATCTTGCCGTTATGACTGCTTGCTTAGTTCTATGAGAGCTTGATAGGATGTGTCTGGCAATTATGGCTGTCTAGCTCTTCAATGATAGATTATAAGCAAATTTAAATTCAAAGAAAAGCTATTAGCACTGTATTATTTGAAATTTGAGAATTGTTGACTCGAAAGCAAATGTTGCGGCATCACATTACAAACACCGTTCCTTAAAGTAAAAGAAGATGCAGTGGCACTATAAGTTGTCGGTAAATTGAGGATAACGCTACCGCTTGTTTGATCTGTCGAGCTACATAGCCTAATTCACAAAGGCGCATGTTGCCTTAACACACCGCGGCGAACATATCGATGGGTGTGAGGGAGTCATAACTGGAAGGAATGTGGTCTCTCTCTTCTCCAATTATTCACTGAATCTGAAGTAAAATAGAATATCGTAACGAATCAATTGATATGAAAACAAATTTTATTGTTTTGAGGAGTATGTATTCTTGTTTGAAAGGCGCTTTTATTTTGCATAACACTCAGCAAGCAAAAGCAAAGCTACTCTACGGATAAACCGGGCCCTGGATCTTGGACTGTCTCCATAACCGGGCGTATATATTTCCAGGAGTTTGTAGTCGTGGGGAAACAATTCGAGATAGTACAGAAACTGAAGATGATAGAGGGATAAGGTGTCGACATCATTGCGGCTGGGGGGGCTTAGGAACTTTGTGAGAACTTCATATATGAAACGATCTGAATGGTCTTGGCTGATCAGATGCAACGACACAACGACATGCTTAATATACTGATTTACTGTCGTGTTACACTGTTTAAAAGATGGCTTCTTCTGGGTGCAGTCAATCATCGACTTCTTGAAGTTGTTTATGGGGGCATTAAGTGGCAAGCGATGACAAACTTGTGTGGGTAGAAATTTTAACGGTTCAGCTTCGAAGTCCAGATGCTTTACTTCATCTGGCCATGGATTGCGTTCTGATTCAATCACTTCCGAATTATATACTAGGAAGAGACCCGCAAGAATAAGTTTCGATTTGTAAAGAACCATCTGTTGAGTTTGAGGAGATTGGAAAAGCAGAAAGCAGAATAAATTCTGTAGTCTGCGAGTGCAGACATTCAGGTGCCGAAGTTTGTGCTTACAGCTGGCAATTAGTCAATATAGGATGGTATAAACTTTGTTAGCTTAATCTTAACCTCTACCCGAACCTTTGACGTAAAGACATTTTTTGCGTCATCCTGGCCAAGGAGCATGTTACACGTGTTTCCATTATGTCTGAGTAAGAGCCACCTGCTCTTAATTCAACATGTCAGGATGGTCTGAGCTTGTCCCCGGTCGTATCACTTACGTCATCGACAGGTGCTCGGCGGGCATGGTTGATGAGTCACAGATTCAAAAGTTGAACTCGAAATAATGTCGAATTTGCAACCCTTCGTTTGATGACTGTACTGTAGAAAATGCCACCGTTCTTTTGCTTGCTACAGGTGTCATGAATCATGCACAATCACTACAAATGTGTCTTTGCTCCATACTGGAATACGGGTATTGTGAGCTTGCCGCTGCCACTGTTTCTAACAAGGTTGAGCTTTACTAGGTCCCACTGTTTCTAACAAGGTTGAGCTTTACTAGGTCTGTCGATGAATTGAAAACTAATGATTTTGATTATAAAATTCATTTAGCATGTTTCTTGGAAAATCTTATCAAATTGAATGGGTGTTGCTATCCGACAACTTTTTTTTTGAATTACAACATGCCTAGTTAAATTATTACTCACAACTTTTTCTTTTTGCAAAATACATAAATGATTTTATATTGCTAACTAATTACATCCATTCGCTTTCTAAATTGTTGCTCCAACAACTTCAATCGAGAATTATTTGTGATTGACTAATACACAGAACGTTTCAACTGAGATAGGCTAATACATATAACAATTTCCATTTGACACAGGGAAAATGTAGGTGCAGCAATTGCGGAAAAATCGGCCATAACAAGCGGTCTTGCAGAATTCCGGTTACAAGCTTAGATTTAGGAAAAAGCTTTATTAAAAAATTAGACGCATTATAGCTCAACAAACTGGCAATGAATCGTATATTAATGATGAGTGCTTAGCTCAGTTGAAGGTATCTGTATCTACTAGAATTAGCCTTAGACGTAAATGACCTATTAGTCAGAAATGTAAAGTTAATTGTTTTTCAAAAAAGTTGTTGTGGGAGTAATAAATTAAGTAGGCATGACGTAATCCAAATTAAAAAATAAATGTGATTAAAAAAAAAGCTGTCGGGACATCACCACCCATTATTTATTGTGACAAAAAAATTGTGGGAGTAATAATTTGAGTAGGCATGACGTGAACTAATTCAAAAGAAAAAGTAATTAAAAAGTTGTCGGGATATCAATACCCATTATATTGTGACAAAAAAGTTGCGAGAGTAATAATTCAAATAGGCATGATGTAATTTGAAGGAACCGGGTATAGCCACACACCCTTTTTGGTATAGCCGCACCCCCTAACTTATTTGAGAACACCGGTATCGTTACACCCTCTAATATCCTTGATAAATGAGAACCGGTGTCGGCACACTCGCTATTTTCGAATTCGCTATATGCACCTATTTACATTGCTATGAGTACGCTGAAGTAAATACCCTGTCGTCACTATGCCACTTGCTTCACCCCCGGAACACACCCATGAGACCTATGAGATTCCGTAAGAGGCAGTACAAACCTTTGCGTGGCAAGAAGGCTATTCAACAAAGAAAGGTCGCACGAAGGCCGACGACTACGTAAATACTAGGAAGATGTGTCTTGCTTGTGTCCACGGTGGTCGTTACAAAAATAAAGACACGAGGATCCGCCAAACATCAACGCGGCTTCTATTGTGCCCATGGTTAGTCACCATTCAGCGCAACTGAGTCAAAATTTTGCTCAAGAATGGCGAGTGAGTGTGGTCGTTGCAACTCACAATCATGAGGCAGTAGAGAATCTTGCAGCATTCCCAGAAGCCAGATTATTGAACCAGGTGCAGTAGCAGTAAATTCTGGATTTCACAAAAAGTGGAGCGCCTGCTCGGTTGATTTTGAGTACGATGAAGCGGTCTGATCCTGCTTTTCTTGCCAGCGGGCAAGACATTTACAATGTTCGAGAACGTGAACAAGCGGAGCTTCTCTTTGGTCGTAGCCCTCTTGAGGCATTGTTGCTGGACACACTAGAGGAAAGTGCCATTGGGCATGAGCTTGATCAGGACTCCTCATCGGGTCAATTAACTCGCCTCTTGATTGCACCTAAGCCTTGCATCTCGACAGACAATGATTTTTCTTCGGTTAAAGTTCTTATAGCAGATTCGACATACAAAACCAACAGGTGAGTAAAATGCTTTCCAATTAATCTTTGCCCAACATCAAATAAATGCCATTGCTTCATGCCATGGGTGTGACATGCACAAACCAGCCATAATCCCTTTGCTATGTTTTCTTGCGACACGAATTAGAAGATGATTACATTTGGGCACTTCGGCAAATGAGGATATTTGTTCAAGATAGAATCCCTGGTCCGATTGTCATTGTCACTGACAGAGAACTGGCACTGATGGCTGCAATCTCACGGGTTCTACCAGAAGCTAAGAATCTGCTTTGCATGTGACATATTAATACTAATGCCCTGGCAAACGCTAAAAGCAACTTTGCAAATGACGAAGACTGGAACGAATTTTTCAAAAAGTGGTACGGATTGTGCTTCTCATCCACTGAACAGGAGTTCGAAGAGAATTGGGTGCTCCTCAAAGATGCTATTAATGAGACTGGCTATGCGTATTTACATTCCACATGGATTCCGCACAAGGAGAAATTCATCCTTGCTTGGACCAAAAAATCAAGCCTTTTGGCATGTAGCTACATCTCGCGTTGAAGGCGGACATGCAACCTTGAATAATTAGATTGCAGTTTCAACAGGGGATTTGCAGCAGTTTATGACAAAGTGGCTCTCGCAGCTCAACAGCAGCACCAAGGAATAAGTCAAAAAGTTGCTTACGATCGTTCACACATTATCGTCCGCTTTAGTGGGAGCTTCTGAACAACTGTGAATAGAAAGATTTCACATTATGGATTGGATGAAGTATGTAACATTAGTGTATGCATATAGTTGTGTACAGTACTGGCAAGATATGCACTGACCATATTTTGTTTTCTACTGGTCGTCAAGCAGTACCAAAAGGCACTATCGATGGAGAACAATGAAATGTGCACTAGAACATTCACCAGCACTAAAAAATGTCCTTGCTATCATGCCATCAAGAAGCTGCAAAAGATGGGGTCAATCTTGCATGAAGCTCATTTTCATGAGCACCGGTGGCTTCAAAGGCCTGTACATCCCAAACTGCATCATGCAATGCCTTTTCAAAAAAAAGCAAGTTTTTCGGACATTATTAAAAAGTTGTAAGAGCGTCATTAAGACTTGCCGCCACACAGGCAGCGCATTTTTGAGCAGGACCTCGATTGCCTTGCATCTGTTCCAAGCCCAGGGGTAAATGATGCTGCCACAGTGGCCTCACGAGGACGGCCGAAAGGGTCAACGAGTACCAAATGAGATCTGTCCGCATTTGAGTACGTTGAGAGGGAGGGGCAGAAACTGCCAAAACGAAGATGCGGGGCCTGCAACCAAGAAGGTCACAGCAGGCGCCCATGTCCACAACCCAAAATTAACAAAACATATCTGTGATAATTCAGGGGTGTGGCGATACGGTTTGCTAATTTAATTTTAACTTAGGGGATTTAGCGAGTGTGTGCCGATACCGGTTCTCATTTGTCAAAGAAATTTAGAGGGTGTAACGATACCGGTGATGTTAGGGTGTGTGGCTATACCGGGCTCCAATTTAAAATGAGAAATAAAAATTTTATGAAGAAACGTTGTCGGGATATCAATACCCTTACATATATTCAATGTTGAAAGAACGTAATCTTCGTCGTTGGAGCATTTCTTGTTGCATTTCTACTTTTGAAGACAAAACCTATCGTTTCGATGATCCTCACAGGATAGTGTAGTGCAAAGGAGTATATCTAGAAGAAGGTTAAACGGAAGAACCGAGGCGCCTGTTGATATGGAAGTTCTTAGAAGCGCTTACTTTCCATGCTCCCGCAAGGTAAGTGTTCTAAGTCCGCACTCACAAAGGCAGCCTCGACGCTCTTGGCTCCCGTGTAGCGTATCACTTAGTGTCTTTTTATTGGGTGAAAACAATCTACCTATCCCGTGTCCACTCCGTGTTGTTCCGTAAGCCCGCGAAGTACTTATACCCGGATTTCCTTGCGGACCCAAAACTTCCTCCAAAAGATAACTTCAACTCGTTGATGATGGCTTTGGTGCCTGGGCCTCCTGGAGGCGAAATGCATACGGCCGAAGCGCCGACGGACATCTTCATTCAATTGGGTAACGAACTCCCAATTGTTTTCACTTTCATCTAGACCAAGCCACTACACCATCAAGTCATGGCTGTGGGACTTCCTATTCGGACGACAGGCGCGAAACTCTTCCACCACGTGACCTTCACTATTGTGAGCTACATGAGCCAGCAAGTCACCTTCAACTTTCGATTTCTTGTCCGCATAAAGTTTAGACGACTAGCATGGCTCCTCGCCAGTGATGAGATTTTGCACTGTTAACATCCAGTTTGAGCTGGATCCCGTCACTGCCGCGGGCCCGCTCCAGCGAGCACGCATTTTGTCGCGCTTCGTCTTCCAGACTTCAGTGTACAAAACATAGTCACCAATACTGAATTGTGCCATTTTGACTCCACTCCGACCATTCCGACGAGCACGCTCCGCATTTCGACGCTGGCCGCGCGTTGAAGGCATAGATTCTGTGCATGTTCGCCACGCTATCACGAAGATCTTCAAATTCGAGGACTTGCAACTCCTGAATGCGTTTTAACGTCATGGTCGGGAACGAACAGCTAGGCAACGCGATAGCCTTGGCTGAATTGCAGCGCGCCATCCCCGTCATTACCGACACCGGCGCTTCACCCCCAAGGACGGCGACAGAGACTGGTTTAGGACGTATTGCACCAAGAAAACACAGGCGTGGCCAGTCACGCAGATGAATGCGTAATTCACTCGCGAGGGCACGAAAAACACGAAGGAGCTCTTTACTTACCACTTCTTTTGCCCAAGGATAGCGTGCAGCCGTGAAGTGATGGTAGGCTCTTTGGGAATGTCGAAGGTCCTCGATCGCCGAATTTTTGAAATGTGATCCTTGATCGCTTAACAGCGGATTTAAGCCACACATACTTAGAGGCGTCGTCTTTAGCCACTAGAATGTAGCGCTGTCCCGTCGTTGAATTCCCAATATACACATAGTCCCAGTGTAATGAATCGTTCGGCTTCGTACAATGAAGCCCTTCTCTAAGAACTCGCAGAACTGTTCCTTCCGTTCCACTACAGTGCAAACATTGCCTTACAAACAGCCAAACGTCTTGCTTCAATGTTTTTCAATCGTAAAGCTCGGCCACATTTTGAGTCGTCACATCGACTACGTAATGGCCACCAATACCAAGATGGGCCACGACACACAGTCTGACCTGAAGCTCGGACGCCTCGTCTGGGATCCATGTTTTCCTGGATTCCGTACGGTTCACACCATCAGGCTGTTGACGTGGCTGTTTGCGGAGCTTTCACGATGCCACCAATGCTCGGCCATACAGAATTCGATTTTAAAGGTGGATAGATCGCGCAGACTGTTTGCACAGGGGAGCCCCATCTGATAGAAGATCCTACCAGATGTTTTCTACTCCTGCGATGTCGTGAATTTCATGCTGATGTGCCATTAGAAAGATCGCCCACCGCTGCAACTTTGCGGCCATATATTTCGGTACACCTGCGATGATACTATGAAGGTCTTGAATACATACCTCAGATTCCGATGATCAATATACAAATTGAATCCACTTGGGCAGTGCATCAGGTAGTCGGCACGGCGGAACGTTTCCACAATCGCGTAGGCGTCTTTTTCCACGATTACTCACTTCATGTCAGCGCTACTGAAGGTGCCACTCAAAAACATTTAAAGACTGATGATCTTGATCGTCCAAGCTTTTTCTTATGTCTTCTTTCGGAACTTGAGTAATGACTGTCCCCAATGACGATCCGATGCATCCGTGAACACGCAAAGCTGTTTGACTATGTCCAGGTGGGATAACTCCACTGATTTCGACAATGCCTGTTTTGCAAGTTCGAGGCAGTGTTCTTCTTTTTCGGTCCAGCCTATTTTATCCATACCGACTCTCTTGACTTGGGAACTTTTCATACCTCCGGTTACCTTGTACGCTCGCTCCATGGGATCTGTAGTGTTACCACTATGCGGTTGTAGCCTGGAATTGAAGAACGCATCCATCCCAAACGACACAAAAACTGTTGTAACTCTTGCCAATTTGCTGGGAAGGAGAGATTTCCAAGGCAGAGATACGCTCCGGATCATGTTTCATACCGTTTCCACTGAGAATGAGAACGCATCATTTTGCTTCCTGCTGAAAAAAACTGCATTTGCTCGGGTTCAACTTCAAACGCTTCGTTTCGCATACTATGAGCGTTTTTTCCAATAATATTAGCAGCTTTTGCTCAGTGATTTCATATCCAAGTAGATCATCCAACCATATCAGTTACCCCTTGTACTGAAGATTTGAAAAAATTTCCTGAAAAGTCGATTGACAGTTGGCCACACTGTCTGTGCCTCTCATAAGTACTCTTGTTGGGGTGTACACAGCCATATCCGTAAAAAAAAGTGACAATCCTGACAGCTTTCATCCAGTAGGAACTACCAGTAGCCTTTGAAAAAGTTCAATAGTAGACTTTTGAGCCTTGAAGGTGATCAAAAATCACTTCAATTATAGGCATGGGCCACAGTACTCGCTCTGTCTGGGCATTTACCGCTTGCACGTCCACAGTCATCCGAAATTTGGCAACACCCGGATTCTTCACAATGAGTGGGGGAGATGACCAATGGCTCGATTGGTTCCTGTAACATAATCCTGAATCCACCATCTTTTTCAGGTGCTCTCGCATAAGTTGACGGTGCGCTGGCGGGTATCTGCGAGCCTTGCATTGTACCATTTTTGCACCGTCCCTTAGACGCACTTTCAGAGGTGGCATGTCAACTGGTGGTCATTTCCCAATCGCACTCAAAAACAATCTTGATACTTCAAAAGTATTATTTGTAGTTCACTGTCAAATCCGTCGCTTCATCCATTCACCTTCGCTTCTGCAACTTTGTTTTTTGACACAATTGGACCTCTGAATGATCTTGTTCTTGATCTTCCGGAAACCAGCTCGTTTCTTCAGCTCTTACGAGAACTTGCTCCTCCTCCGTAAGATCGCCTTATCCATGCTGAATGCAATCACCGACAATCTCATCTTGTAACTCGCCGTCGCTTTCAACGCGATCAAATTCCACATCGGGCATACGCAGCCTTTTGTGATGTAACATTTGGCTTGGATCTTAGCTTAATCGCCGAAGGACCTCCTTCCCTAGTAGGACCTGTACCAGGCCAATCGGCAAATCCTTCTCCGCAATACAGCAAGCCACTTTCCTCAACACCAGATATCCTGCGTCCGTCGCGAATTTGAAATTGAGCTTCACCACTTGATGTATTTTCGACTTTTGCTGGGTGAAGCTCTGAATTGTAATCGGGTTCGCAAGATCTTGAATGGTCAGCCACACACCCTTTTGTCGAATCTGGGCTATAAGCGATGAAGTAACCACTGATTCTTCCACACCAATGTCCGGAGTGATCACAACTTCGTGATCATCTGCAATCCATCCCAATATAGTCTCTTTTGGCTTCTCGGATACCACTGCAACAATCGTTCGATTTCCGGGACTTGGCTTAATTCTTATCGAATACCTGCCTTGCTTCATCTGCAGTGACACTCGAGCAGTGAAGCACTCCGTGATCCTTTGAGACACACTTGTAGCATGCAAAGCGTGTGCCCGCTTCTTTTTTCTCGCCCTTTGTTTTTCCACAACAGTTTTTCTGACCTCGGTTTTGGTTTGGCAGCTTTTTGTTCCATCTGCCTATCTTCCAATACCTTGGAACGACTATCCCCCGGTAAAAAGGACTCGAACTTGGGAAACTTTGCAGCTGTATCTTGATCCAATTCACGAAAAGCACTGTTGGTCTTTTCATGGCCTTATTTTGGCTTTTCTTGAGCTCTCTCTGGATCATCTTCCGGAATTTCGCCGGACGCAGCGCATTATTGAGGTGGGCACTGCTATCTTCGGCTCGCTTACTGTGAAAATCTCAAAATCATGCGTGTCAATATTCTCATATAGTCGGCAAGCAAACGCATTACTCTTGAATACGCATCTTGCAGGTTTGTGTCCATGCTGAGATGTCTGGCATCTCTACCCAGCTTTTCGTAGTCGTCCTTCTCGGAAATCCGTGCGGAGAGGAAGTACTACAACCAATCCTGTTCTGTGATGTCCACCTCCGACTTCTGCAATTCGAATTGACAAAATCCGCTTCAACACTTTGTGGTCAATACATGCACCAACAGGCATCAGAAACACGCGACTCCCAGTGCTCGCATTTAGCACCCTTGCGCAGCGATCGTACGCCATGTACAGATCCATAACCTCCCTCTTCTCTTTCTTTGTACTTCCCCTATACATCGGGAGTAGAGGCATATTCGCCCCAATGGCCAACGTCTCAGGCTCCGAGCGATTGTAGCTAATCTCCTCCATAGACCGCTCATCCTGATAGGAGAAAAGCCCCCAACGTGCTTCACTAGCCGCACGCGAGCGCTCCTCGAGGTAAGATATCTTATTCTGCTAGAACCCCATACTCTCAGCTTCCTCGTATAATGCCTGGAACTGATGGGCAAGAAACTCTTTCCGTTGCTTCATTTCCCGCTTCAAGGATTGATGTTTCTCGCCAGCTGGTTCTGATACTGCTGGGACAGATACTCTTGTGTCCTTTGCGCTATGTACTCCGTCTGCCGCGACTGTTTCTCAGCAGCATCCAGGCCGAATGACCTCTGCAACGGTCATTTGAGTATGACCCGCCTCGTTTGGGTTTGCACAATATTTTGTATGACGTGCTCCTCTACACTTCGCAGAGGTCTTTGTCGTCTTTCGTCACCACTCCTGATGATACTCTTTACTACTAGCACGATACTTTCGGCTAAACAATTCTTTGTCTAAGTCGGCACTCACAAAGGCAGCCTCGACGCTCTTGGCTCCCGTGTAGTGTCTTACTTGCGTGTCTTTTTATTGGGTGAAAACAATCTACCTAACCGCGTCCACTCCGTGTTGTTCCGTAAACCCGCTAAGTACTCCGACCCGGATCCGCTCCGGACCCAACAGTAAGGAAGAATCACTTATACAAATAAAAAGAGGTGGACGATTCTTCGAAGAAGTAGGCGATCCAATAAAAGTTTGATAAGATGGTTGCGAGATAAATAAAGATTTTTCGCGACATTTCTAAATTTGATTGCAGATTGTGTGCTCAGTGTTAGCTGATTGTCTGCTTCCGCACATAACGATATTAATGTCTAAATGACCTAGAAGCACTGACGATGCTTCTATTGATGTCATTTCGTCCTCCTTTACATTCTTAAGATCTTCTACGCTCTAGTAACTTACAGACGAAGATTGTGACATGCAAGCATATCCGCAGTACATACTTCATGTATAAGAGTACTTCTTTTACATGACGTATTTGTTTATCACATGTCGGTGTTTCCTCCTTTAGCTGTTAGATGCTGGACTGAGCTCAAGATGAGTATGTTGAAAACACCGATGACAATAGTACGAGCAAATAAGATTTGAAACAAGTTTTCATTGCTTGTACAGTAAATGGAAGTTGGTATTGACGACTGAGTTATTTCTTTTTCAAAAGGCAGGCAGCTTCATTGCAATCAAGGCGCTAAAATCAACATTAGGTGTTCGATTCGTTTTGTTCTGATGAACTGCAACACTTTGCTTCGTTCGGACCTTTTCTATCATCCTCAGCAAAGGTGGATAGCACATTGAAACTTGTCTATCATACTAGAACTCGACTGATTGACTTTGTTGAATGGTCGCCAGCCTAAAGACAAGAATATAGGAAAAAGTGTAACAAAAATTATTCAGAGATGGCTAGTGGCTCTGCTGAACATCCTTTTTTAAGTACATAAAACAGTTTCATCCCTTTTACAAAAAAAGGCGCTTTTGGCTGCATCTGTCGGTTGCCTTACTTCTTGCAAGAAAAGTTGAATGTGAAAAAGAGCACAACATATTCCTTTTTCTGCTTAGTCTTCCCGCCAATTGCAAGCAGACATGGTTTTTCGCGATCGTAGCACTTCCGTGAAACGAACCCGATCGTGCGCACTTGATATAAATCAAACTCGGTGCTGGATTTCTTGTAGTCGCCAAAGTCGCTGTTCAGTCAATTGACGATTACATCGATCTAGGTGTCACAGTGCAAGACATTATCCCCTTTCACTACTTCCTTTTCAAAAACAATAGCGCATTTAATAATCATTCAGGTGGTGGAAAAACGTTTCAGTCATTACTGTACCGTACGGTCACCTAAAAGGGAGATTTGATTCGACTCGCCTTAGACTAGAGCTGATGTGCACAGGATGCTGTCAGACTGTATGTTTTGTAAGAATCGTGATCGTGATTGCATTAAAAGCATATGGAATGCTGAACGTTATATACGTTTTGAAAAGGATGGCTAGGAAAGCCGTACTATATTGAAGTCATAAATAGACAGCGACCTCTAACTATCATATTCTCCAAAGGAATTTGATCGAAAGCCGATGGATCACAAACGATAGGTGCATATTTTTTGCACAACATTTTGTCGATATTACTGATCATGAAAACACATGTAAAATCGCTTAAATGCACCTGTCATCTAAGGTGATTGAAGAATATATTAGTCCATCCAGATTGCTTTAAGTGATTAGCTGGCACGATAGTGCCTGCGAGTAAAGCACTTAGCCTCCGAAGATTGTGAGCTTGATGGACTCTCACGAAGTGATGACAAATTTGGCATGTGCCAATGCACATCTACCTGATATAGAAAGATATGGAAGTGTAATCAAATCATCTCGTTTTTGTTTGCGGCACTGTGCATTATTCGCTGATATCGGCTATCATGCGCGTTACCAATTCAAACGTCCCTTACATTCGTGTAAATATCGTTGCAGACTTCTATCTTACTGCACTTTTACAGAGAAGCACAAATTTCATTGCTTTTGTTTTGCGGATTTTAAACAAGCCTAAATGCTGCTGTTTGATGATGCTCAGATACGTTATTCAGAATAATGCAGGTGTATAATATGGGCATGCTTGATCATAGAAGTAATAGAGCTTGCTATCGCTGACGCACTAAGCCGACGCCTATGGGAGGATGATCTCTTTAGAAGTTCAGCAAGGACTCAGGAATTTATACCTGCAAGTACAAACAAGTGCTGTTTTTGCTTTTTGTACGGAATGATTATTTATACAAATCTCGATCTTGTTTGAGAGTACGTTTGCACGTTTACTTCGATCACAGAAATACTACTTTGTAACATTCCAGTCATTGTCTACCCATTTTCGGTGACGTAACAATATCACGCAGAGATCAACTCTGACAGATAGGCGACAGGGGTATACACTGTGCAATTAAACGTTATCACTCGTCGCTTACTTCACTATAATCAAATTTACTCATTCAAAGCATTGGATTTTCAAGTCCAAATTTGTCGCACTAGTCTGGTTCTGCAGGCCAAAAGCGTCTACCAGTCTACCGAAATGAATCAAATAAATTGTTAAACCGTGCACTAATCGTCACTTTACGGTTTTGAGCTCCTAATCATAATCAACTTGGTTGATTCATCGATTTGAGCCTGTAAAGCCTCGCCATTTTTCAAGCGGCTTTGTGTGAAAGAGATGCAGAGCGTTTTACGGATATAGAAGTCAGCGAGTAAATGAAGAGAGTATTTATGCCCTGTCAAGTAATGTGAAGGTACCGTGCAAATATCAACGTAACTTAGTCAGTGTACTGCTCTGATTTTCTGTGTTCATTATGTCTATGATTGATCCACTCTCATTTCAGATAACGCTCAATATGCGGTCGTATGAGTGGACATCACATAGAGATCGACTAGCGCTTGAGATTCAGGAAAAACCGCTTTAACCATTTTTTTGAATTAAAATAAAATTCCGTGGTAGACGAAAGCTGTCTACGACGTCAAGTATCTTTACCTCACAACTGACCAATGGCGCACGAAAAAGGAGTTGGTATTAAATCTATTATGAATTAATGAAGATTCTGATATTCGGTTAGCTAATTGATCTGCCGTTGTCTCCTATTCTAATTGGAGAATTCTGTCAAGTATTTGAGCATTTGCATCAGCCAAACACCTACTCGTTCATCTATATATCAAGTCTCGACAAGCGTTGTTATATTAGGTTTGGTGTGTGGTTTCGACGTGCCAGTAATGCGAGGACGACTATTTAGTACGCAGATGATGATTTTGTCACCTCTATCGGATCGCAGTATACACATAGACATATCAATAGTGCAAATCAATTTGTGCTTTTTCGAATACACAAACATGATTCAAAACGCATATACCTGATCGGCATAGACGGATGGGACGTGCAGTATTCCTCAGAGATTAGTGATATCGAATGCTTCAAATATTGAAAGACTGTGGAGTACGTCAGCATAAAATTTCTGACAAAACATTTCAGTGACGCTTGCCAGAATGAGATACCACTAAATCCGTTATCACGTAAACATAAGATAATCTTGCTAAACCTGAGCGATTCGTTCCAAAAGCTAAAAGTTCAGCTCCTTTTCGATACCCATCTTATTCTACAAGCACTGCCAGGATATGTCGGGCTACGAACTCTTTTTTACCGCAATGTGGTTGAACCATTGAGCACCACAAGCTCGTTGAATCTTCAGATAATTTGATCAATAAGCGCACATGATTACCACGTACTTTTCATGCGCATTACTTTCGGATCACAAGTAACAACTATGGCGCGTAATGCGAATTGAATAGCGAGCAAGTGCCGTGGGGAATATAGAGGAGAAAGCCAAGCATTATATGCGATTGCTGCACAAGATGCATAACGGTTTCGGGGCAGTCGTTGAACGTAGACCGCAGAAAATTTCTTTCAGTCTTACTGCCAGAAACAAGCGCTTCCTGAAATTACCGATCTGCGTTGTCGAATTCGCTTGCCTATAGTCTCATTCCAATAAGAGGCTGCTGAAATGACGACGTGACGAATCATGATTCTGTAAGAAATGCTACACAATTCACAATCTTTTCAATGCGATCATGTACTTCTTTTGTCACGAGTTCACGTCTTGACTAGTTTGCTGAGACCTTTCTCCGTTGCACGTGGTGGAATCCCTAATATAAGGTCACTCACCTAATTGTAATTCGGAGAGCTTTCATTATCACTCATGCGAATTGCTATTTCTCTGACGCTGCCCGGTCTGATGTTATCGAGCCCTTATTCAGACCAGGTAGAACATCTTCTAAAAAACTCAAAGTACAGTGTTTTTGAGAGAAGGGCATTATCCTCCTGTCCTTGTCTTGGAGAAGATGTCCAAGCTACATTACGGCTGTGTCTACCAGTTACCACTAAGGATGCAGGCAAAAAAGAGGTGTTTGCTTTTTCTCCAGCGGACAATGAAAAGTGGCGACATTATGACTGGGATAAGGTGATTCCCGTCTGTGCATTATGCTGAGGGAAATGCAGACTTTCAATTGTGTGTGCAGGTAACCACAATCGCCTGGAAGGAAGACAAAGAACTTTTGTGCCATGCGCATGAGAAAGGAGTCAAAATTGTTGTTCATTCAGATTTTGAACACTTTGACGACATTTGCATCGAAAGCGCGCGACAAAAGTGGATTATGGTACGACTTCATTTATGATCGAAAATTGATTGCTCAAGATAGAAGTGGTAGAAAGCATATGAGAAGATTGTGACCAATTACGCAGACGGCTTGAACTTGGATAACGAGAAACCGAGTTCTGGCAAAAAATCTCATTGTTATGCCTTACTGTTGCAAGAACTCCGCGTTGTCTTACAAGCGAAAGAGTTTACAAAACATGCACAAGTAAGGAGCGGTTGTCTCTCCTGTTAGTAGAAAGCTAACAATTGCCGTATAGATCAGCGTCGATGTTCCATGGGCCCCACACGGAATCGACGATCGCTACTACGAGTGGAACGCACTGGCTGATGCAGCAGATTTTCTCTTTGTGATGTCGGTAAGGCCTTGACAAGGAGACAATACGTTTTCTCATATTTCGCATCCTTTCTACATATAGTACGATATGCGAAGCCAAATATATTACCAGTGTGTTGCTGGCGCTAATTCACCGTTGGCATTGGTCAAGAAAGGCTTGGAAGAATATCTGCTGGGGTACAATATCGCACCGGAGAAACTTGTACTTGGATTACCATGGTATGGTTATGATTACAAGTGTCAAAATTACTCGAGCGCATTAGACATTTGTCAAATAGAGCACGTAAGTCGAAAAATCGATGATGGTTCTATAAACTCGGACTATTGGGTATTTGTCAGATTGGATTTGTCGGAGCACCGTGTAGTGACGCAGCAGGAAGGCAAGTGGACTACGGAGATATCAAGGCTCGTGCAGCTGCTAATCCAGCGCTCTATACAAGCCATTGGGATAACGTGTCAGATACACCTTATTACACATATTCAGCTTCGGAAAATCCGGACGAAAAAGCCCAAATATGGTTTGAGGACGCTCATAGTTTAAGTCGAAAGTACGCGCTAGTGAAGGAATTGGGCTTAAGAGGTGGAGGAATGTGGCACGCAGATACTCTAGCATACGAAGAAGATGCAAAATCAAAACAAATTTGGAATTCTCTCGAAGCAATGTACTAGACTGGTTCTGAGAGGCACTTGGGTGCTATTCTTTCTACGAATTGTGTTGTCAAGATAATATAGCGTAAAGATAAATAGTGGCATTAGCAATTTCGCAATCAGACCACTTGACTGTATGAATGTAAAATTGATGATTGAGGTCTTGTGCCAGCATTTGTCTACTTTTCATCGCGTTTGGTGCTGAGATTGTCGCCTTATTTCTTTATTACATTATGACGGCCGCCACACTACCCCGTGTAGATGCGGATGAATCAAAATTTCTCTTGATGCTCTGACATGCGCATTGAAAGCCAATGTTTCATCGACGATGGAATGAATTCTTGACTTGGACGTTGTCACCTTAATAGTCTGCATCATGGTCGCGTATTGTGACTATACGTGTATTGACTTCTAGCCAACTGAATTGGTGAAGCTTGCGGTTAGCCTCCTAATAGCTTCCCCACTCTACACAAGATAATGAGAGATCAAAGCCAGTATGATAGATCCTTACTGTTCCTACTTCCTTTGAAATGGTTCCCAATAAAGTATGAACATACATACTTCTATTCGTTCCAAAGTTGACAGTTGAGGCCGATGGAATTATCCTGCGAACTCATTATCATGGATCGCGAAAGTTAAACCAATGCTGACCGAAAGCGTTATTGCATGGAATTGTCACTTGTGAAGATTTTGAAGAAACCGTTTCTGACAAATAAGATCCATCGAAAAGGAGCGAGTATACCAAAAGGTATAGAACGACGGAAACAATTTGGCGCGTAATCGATGTGACAAAGGCTCCTTTCTCATCTTGCTGATGCAGCCAACATCATATCCTCTCACGATAAGCCGATAAAATGCGAGCAGAGAAATTCCTGACATTGCAATTGATGGTAGAATGAGTACGATCAAGTATGATTTAGGCTAAATTCAGAAGTGAACATAACAGCCCTTTATTTTCTACTCCGCGAAAATTTGCAGCCACTACTCCATGTTTGCCATACTCAATAGCTGTCGAGATTCACTACATTGAAGCTACAAGAAGCGAGTCACGTCACCCTTCAGTGAAGCGGCATGTGGAAGAGGGTCGAATAAACTAAGAGAATGAGCAAGAAGTGAATATAGCGTGGAACGTATCGTCCTTAGGAACGAAGAGAAGTAGAATATGGCAATATAGGTGGTTGCCAATTATATTGGTGTATCTTTGCGGATTCTAGTCAAATGGACATAGCGTTCGTGACTCTAAGATCAGTGACGGGAAACTGGATGTTGCGCAGCTTGAATAGGCTTTTCCGAATAAGTTTATAATAGTGGAAAGTATAAGCGAACGTTTTTATTGCGCACTGCTAATTGCGGGCGATATCGCGATACTTACTCGCACAGCGATTCAGGGATTGGGACAGAAGTACTTACCTAATTGTAGCACAGCGCGTTGTACGTGTTATAATACGGCCACCGCACTCGTGTGAACGCAACACGGTCGAATAAACGTCAGAACACGGCTCAGCGTTAGCAGAAGGAATGTTGACAGAACAAAGAAAATATCAAAGGAGTAATCTCACGCTTATGGGATGATCTGATTTTCAAATTTACGTATCTTAAACGAGCGATGCGTTGTACTGACTCACATGAAAAGGTTCGAGAATCACTGGCAATTGACTCGTTGAGAGGCATTTTCACGGAGCGGATAGTTTTACTTAAGTCTGCAAGCGCTACAACTTAATCGCCTTAGCATTGCAAGCTCCCATTACCTTTCGCAGCCTTACAAGCGCTATCTCAACCATCTCAATCCTCACTACCTAGAAAATGTTAATTCTTTATGTGTATAATGTTTCTAATATTCATTTGGTAGCAGCCAGGTTACCAAAGCGCCTCCAGATGGTCAAAGTGTGATTACGCTTTCTTTGTACAGATAAACGTCGTCGACTTAGAGCCAAACACCGCGACAATAGCTGGAATTAATGGATCTCAATGCAGGAATGTCTCTTCTCATCTTTATCGAAATAGCTAATGAAGCTCTATTTCTTGCACATAATCAGAATTGTGTTGCCAAACTTCACTAGTATGCTCTACAGGTGCATAGATTCGTGCTTCGGCCTTCCTTACCCGATCAAGCAAAGGAATGCATTTCCTTCGCCTAATCATTGCATGCAAGGATACTAAATTCCCTCATCGCAATCTGTAGAATAACGCACGAACTGATGCATGGCGATAATTGACCAGGTGAGTTTAGACACTTGACGAGTGCTCTCAATCAAGCTTAAGCCTGTCCTGGAATACCACAGCTCTCTGTATATGTTGGCATCGACCGCAGTAAAGTACTCATCCATTGTACCTTCAAAATATCGTATTTTGATTCATCTTCCTCTAGACAACCTCATCTAGCCGTATTCATTACCTGGAATTGTATAGCCTCACCATTCGATCGATCATGCCACTTTGCAAAAAGATCCAACGTCCCTATTATTTATTTTTTAGCTCATGCTTTGCTTGATCCTTCTTCTGTATAATAAAGGGAATCACGGTCTTATTTATGCACAGAATATAACGATAGCGAGCTTCCAACGGTCGCCTCATGGCATATGACGTCTGGTATTCTTTATCCTGAAGCTTTAAGCCTTGACACGACCTTCCACTAGAAGCTGTCATCCAGCATTTCCTGCACTTCCAGAAGTATTCATGTTTGAAATGCATTCTCAGAAACACTTTCCTGTATCGCGATCGGCGCCCAGCAAACTACTGAAAGCTTAGGCTTTCTGAAATGTTTGAAATTTGAGTACGGCTTCGACTTACTTGGGTGCTGATACGAGTCAACCTATACAGCTAATATTTCTTGCCGAAATGACTATACAAGCGTAACTCTCCGGAAAAACCATACCCTCCTCGCTGGCGCTTTTAAGCGTCAACCGAAGAGAACACTAACTCAACTGGTGGTGCCAACATACTCAAATGCCCCAGCAGACTAGTCGACTCATGGATCAAGCCAGCCCAATAGCAGTTTTCAATGAACAACATCTCTTCCTTGGACTTATCAGCTTGTCAAGGTCAACCAATATCCCCCGAGCGACCACCCGCAAATGTCCGATGCAATCTTGATGCTGAAGTGTGGAATAAATGCTGCATTTAGTTCCAGCCAATCGCCTGTGTCGATCTTAGTGAATAATATTAGATGCGTGCCTTATGATCAGTCTCGACCAATTGTGCACTATGTATATTGTATAGTGAAACCACCAGCAGCATCTCATCGCTGACTGGCCTATGTCGATCTGAACTCGGTGATTTGCACCCAATCATCATTTCCCATTTCTCTCGCACCAAAATACACCAAAATGGATCGTGTACCGTGGACTGCCGCGATGTTTTGCTACATTCAAATCGCTATTTTACTGACTATTGGACATATACGAGACTTCTTTGGACGTTTATCTGGGTTTTCTCGTTATAAGAGCGCTGTCACTAAGCCTGGTTTTGCGAAATTACTGTTAGCCTGGGAGAATTTTTATACGAATCGCATCTATCATCGCGGTCAAGATGTCTTTAATCGACCAGTTGCGAATGCGCCCGGAGCGTATATTGACGTCATCGAGCGCTATTCAAACGACGGCAACCGAACGCTACAAAATAAAGCCGGATGTGTGAAAAAATGCGTCAATTTGGGATCGTACAATTATCTCGGATTCGCCGATGACTGGATGAATACCTGCAGTAAAGATGTCTTCCAAGCAGTCCAGCGCTTTGGATTAGCGTCTTTATCATCGGCTATGGAATTTGGTACAACTACAATTCATCGTGAACTTGAAGAGGAATTTGCAAAGTTTATTGGCAAACCTGCAGCACTTGTGTATAACATGGGCTTTGCCACGAACGCTACCACCATTCCTGCGCTGATGAGTAAAGGAAGCTTGATCGTCAGTGACAGCTTGAATCACAGCTCAATAGTCAATGGAGCAAGAGCCTCGGGAGCACACGTGGTGGTATTCCGTCATAACGATGCCAAACATCTTGAGCATACACTACGCATGAAAATTGCCCAAGGACAACCACGCACACATCGAGCCTGGAAGAAAATCATGGTCATGGTCGAAGGTATTTATTCTATGGAAGGTGAAATTGTACATCTACGCGATATCGTTGATGTTGTCAAGAAGTACAAAGCGTACATATACGTCGATGAAGCTCATAGTATCGGGGCTCTTGGGCGTACTGGACGAGGGATCTGTGAATACGCTGGAGTAGACCCCAATGAGATTGATATATTAATGGGGACCTTCACCAAAAGCTTTGGTGGAATGGGAGGATACATCGCCGCATCGGAAGAAATTATCTCGTATATTCGCACTGCAAGCGCTGGATCTGTGTATGCCGCGAGTCTATCACCTGTGGTCGCACAGCAGGTTCTGACATCGCTGAAAATCATTATTGGTACTGATGGAAGCGATTACGGAAAAAAGAAACTCGATGCTCTGCGTGAAAACAGCAATTATTTCCGCCAACAGCTCATGAACATGGGTGTGGTTACTTTGGGAAATTTCGATTCTCCAGTGATTCCAGTAATGCTGTTCTGCTTATCAAAAATTCCAGAATTCTCACGCCAATGCTTGGAACGTAATTTGGCTGTTGTTACAGTAGGATTCCCAGCGACACCACTTTTACTGTCCCGAGTTCGCTTTTGCATTTCGGCAGCTCATACCAAAGAAGATCTTGACAAAGCTCTGAAACAAATTGAAGAAGTCAGCAGTAACTGCAATATTCGGTACTTGAAGAGCTGCATGGGCTAAGTTACTACTGCTATAAGCCAGGACTTCAAAAAAGAGGCGCTTTCATTTGTATCGCAGGAACTTTCGAATTGACTCCTGCTTTTTCTCCGTGTCCTTGAAACACCAGTGTAATGACTTCATAATCTTGCGTTCTTTATCCTTTTGTTATGCTTTCATGCCTTCAGCGCACTAAAAGAGCCATCCAAGAACCTTTATCTTTCCATACACTTCGGTATTTTATCGTTGCAGCAGTTGCTCAACTGGACGTAAAAGCACTTCAACTTCAGCTTGTCGATTGCTGCAATGGCGGAAGAAGAGGATATGATTATTCTGTCGTTTTTTTTTCAAAATAAAAAGGTAGGATTGGCAATTTACGATGTTACAACGACAAATTTGAAGATCCTTGAAACACACTGCGCTACCCTCGACGCAATGAAAGAGCTCATTGAACGAGTTATCAACCAATTCGGCATATCATTACTACTGATTTCATCGCGAATCGAGACTTCAGTTGGGATAATATCGTGGCTACAGCAATATAACGATCAAAACCAAAGTCAGATTCAGTCGCGTATCGTAAAGGTATGAGTAACCTATCCACCCCGGTACACGATGATGACATTTGGCTTACAGCATTCAGGTAACGTGACGAGGTTTGAAACCATAAAATAGAGAATAATTTCCAAATCCCTCTGAAGATTTCGATTTTGAGAAAGCTTGTCGACAATTAAAAAAAGTGCGCATAGCATCGACGAGGTACGTGGCTAAGATTGAAGCAGTCAGAAGCTCATTGGTGGAGATTGAACCTGCAAGTCTGGAGGAGCATGATGCTTCTGCGTACTTTGATTACGAGCATAGTTATTTAATTCGCGCAACAGGAGGTTGTACACTCTTCAGCGAGAACATAAGAAACTGGCTGAATTATTTTCCTCACAAATATTACAGCGTTGCTTTTTAACTTGTCAACTGAAAAGGTACGCAATCAATCTTATTAGGTATGAATATAACATGTACCTGAGATTGGACAACAACTGGATGAAGTGCATACATTGAAGCTGAGTGCAATCACGAGAGTATCTATGAAAGGAATGATGTACATTGATGCGAGGACGCTAACATCACTGCAAATATTATGCAACGTACAATTTGTTCAAGTCTCATCGTTCATCCCCTCTCACATGTCACATTCTTAGGAGCAACATCCGTCGTTGGTTAAGGTTTCAGCGTTTCTACATTTCATCAATCCATCCATATCTATTCATATTTTATTTTAGGGAATAGGAAGATCGAAGTCGGGGCTTACGTACAAACCGCAGAATCAATTTACCATATTACAAAAACCATCGTAGCTCAATTCTCGTCTGGCTGATAGATTATTTGGCTTGCTCAATCGAACTATCACGTCAAGAGGGTCTAAAATGCTGAGAAGCTGGATGTTGGCTCCTTTAACGGACCCAGTCGAAATCAATCATCGTCTAGATACAGTGCAATTTTTCTCGGATCAGTCCAATGAAGCAACCAGAACAAACTTGGTAAGAGAGTACTTCTTGAGGACAACAGACAAGCGGCTGATCCAAATCACCACAAGGTCGATCAGCTGAAGCGATTTCGCGATATTAGCGCTATCTTTCTCAAAATACGTCAACGCTCGGCTTCATCACGAGATTGGTGCAATCTGTATCGATCGATCATCTCATTTATGTCTTCAAGGTGATTCAATTCGTCGCTTGTAGGGTAAAAATGTCTTATTTGCTTGGCTATGATGCAGATCATATATTCAGGAAATCGTGCAGTCGTGGGATTCATCGACTATTTTGCTTTTTCAGCAATTTTCAGATGAAACCGGTGGATCCCAAATCAGTAATCTATTGGGTAACATCATTGATGTGGAGGAATCGTCAGCATCCGATAGCATCGTCATCCACGAAGGAGTATCAAAGCAATTGGACGATGCACGTATTCAATACAACCATTTAGACAATGTGATTACATACTTTGATATCCACATCAAATGAACGGTTGTGATCTGCAGGTGTTGTCAGAAGTAGCATATCAGATCTGTGAAAGAAGTCCAAGTTTGAGAGGGATAACAGTGCAATACATTCCTCAAGTTGGCTACGTGATCTGCTGCGACTCTCCAACAGTACTGCCCGACTTTGTATTCCAGTTCCAAGAAGATGACAATACCTTCTACTATAAAGTTGTGCACACGTCTGCTATTAAATACATGCCATAAGGCACTCATGATATATCTTCGTAGGATGAGTGTTGCCGAGATTTGGATGAAAGTATTGGGGATATTTTTGGTAAATATGAATGGCTTTGTCACTTATTTCGACAATTCACGTTGCACAATTAGGTCACATTCAAGATATGCAACGAGGTTTGCACCTGTTCCAATCAATTCATGAAGCACATATTTTTGATAGGCAATTTGCCCATTTTAGCTCTGCTTGAACAGCTTACAATCACACTCATACCTCACGAATGCAGTATACACAGTACGAAGATGCAGATCATTGGAATGTCATCACTCTAATATTGATGCAGAGATGTGCGAGCTGATGGGACTTTTGGATGTTTACATGGCACTCGCCGAATGCGCGAGAAACTCCAGCTTTATTCGGTCTTGCAAAACAAGCCACTTTTTCATCGTTTCAATGCGTACTGAGGGAAAAACTGATAGACCGAGAGTACATAAAGAAATCTCGATAAGCGTTAAGCAGGCCCGACATCCTCTACAGGAACTAATAGTCGAGCAATTTATTCCCAATGACATCACCTTGGTGGATGGAAGAAAAACGATGCTCGTCAACATCATTACTGGACATAACGGTTCAGGTAGAAAAAATCATTTCTGCATGACCCGGTAGCGATTACCACAAGTGAGCGTACGCAGGAAAGTCTGTATATTTGAAGACGGTTGGTCTTATTCAGTATATGGTCCAAATTGGATCATTTGTACCGGCAAAAGAAGGTATTCAAATGCGACACAAAGTATAAGTGATATGAAATTGTTTTGTATGTACAGCAAGTGTGGGCGTTGTCTCGGGCATATTTACAAGAATACAGAGGTGAGACATCGTACTCCTATGAAATCACTGTAATAAAGGTTGGAATCAGTCTGGAGACAGCAAATTTGTCGCAAAGTTCCTTCACAATCGATTGTATCCAGGTGCGGCTCTTATACATTGCCACAATTGCGGATAGCAAAGCTTATTTTCTATAAAGCTGGCTCGTATGTTGCATCAGTGTGATCGGCAATCCTTGCTCCTAGTCGATGAGTTCGGTAAAGGTTAGAAGTCAATTTTTCCCGTCTTCATTACCTGATGTGCTATGTGTGATATGTGCAATTTAGGAACGTCAGAACTGGACGGTTTATCACTTTTGGTTATGAAAAGCACTGTTCAGATCGTTTCAATTTGCTAAAACGGCATCTTAGAGTTCTACAATAAATCACTTAACATCAAGAGTATCTAAAGACGGGGGCCCTCGCGTCTTGATCACGACCCATCAGCTGGTATTTACAGCTTTAAATCTTCCAGTATTTATGATCTTTGATATCTCATCAGCAGAAAATCATGGCCCAGAAGCTTGTATCTTATGGAAATGAAGATGGTGTCAGTCAAGAAACCAAAGAAAGCGCTCCAATGTTCACATTACTGACAGCAGATGACCGGACAAACGCACCACTATACACATTACAGTTGGGAATTGCCGAGGGAAGCAATGCTATCGGTTGCGCAACTAGCTCTGGTATGATAAGTTCGTCGCAGAGTCTGTGTCATGTCTGATGAAACGTAGGGATTGCTGATGAAAGTATCTCAAGAGCACGAGAAATTTTAGAGTTGATGCGCCAGGAAGCCCATATCCCGCCGCAGTCTGTTTCTGTGACACGTTACATGCAATTCTGTCAGCAGTTATCATCAACCTTCCACTCGGTGCCCAATTGGATCGAAGCATCCGACGAAGAGGTCGATAAGCTTATCCTCACTGCTCGACTTATCGATTGATTCAAATCGCATTGGCTTCGGATCAAACGCATTCATTTACAGAATAGGTCAACATGTCTGGTTAATCCGTAATACATTTACTGCTAAAGTGTTATGGCCAACGGCAAAGCTACAATGGTTCAAAATCGATACAACGGAGCCTCATCTTGCGTAAGAGCATTATGATGGTCCAGCTGCCTCATGAAAGCTTCGATTAAAAATGTGCCGATATCCATTGTCGCAGCTGTATGGAACGCGCCGAGAAGTCAGATTTTCGAAGCCAAAATTCTCCTGCAGGATCGCACTATCGCTATTTACCACTTGAAGTTGTCCTTATCACTAGAAAGTAAAGAAAAGAAGGTGGTAACCAACACGCCTTGAAGAAATAAGTATGATGGTATTATCTAGACCTTTCTGCAAGCTTAGGATCGAGGATTCTTTGGTCACAGTGAAGCTTATGCACGATATCAAGTCACGTGATAACAATCATTAAGAATTCTAATCAATATACTCGATAGCTCGGTGAGAAGATTCTTTGTGAGGTATCCGTATGCAAAACGACGAAGGCACGCTTTCTCAATTCTAAAATCTAATTTGGACATTGAGTGAAGGAAATCGCGTCAAGATATCTTATGTACTGAATTCTAGCAGGCATGGTCATTATGGTCATCATGGCCATCCCATCCGAATCATAATGACGACTGAAACAACAATCGCAAACTTATTGCTAATGAGCCTAGACAAGGGACACTGTTATGCTTGCTTTTTGCAAGCCTATGCAGCTTTTTACTCCTGCGGAAAAGCGTAATCTGTTGCCGTGATACAACAGCAGCTTCGACAGATAATTGGGATTTGACTGCCGAAATCATCTATTGACTAAGCAAGGGTTGATAGTTGGCCTGTTCTTCAGAACTAAATTATTTTGATGTAGACGTTCAACTATGATACGCTTGGTTCATGAGATATGTAGTGTGCGCATGAATACGACATTATCAATTACACAAGGCAAATCCGACTTTTTGAAACTTGAAGGAATTTATGAGTGAATTTGCTAGACAAAGATTATCTCCACTAGACCTTGTGTTTATAGAATGCATCGGTTTGTCCGCATCTAATTTTAGTGCATTATATGCGCCTGCAAGTGATAAAATCCGTGGCACGCGGATATATCATATCTTGTAGTACATCACGTTCAAGAGAGCTAAACATTTGTAGCCCTGAAATGCCAGAATCTGTATCAGTAAATTGATCAACTAGTTTTCATTATTTTTGCGACGCACACTCATAGACATATGTCTCCGCTCAGAAGCATACAAGAAGTGTGCGGAATTAGAAGCTTTCAGAGAAAAAGATAAGAAAGTAGCTTAGAATACGCAAAGTATGAGCCTAAACTAATATACAAATACCTCTCGGCATCCCCATTCATACCAGTAATACGAAGTAGAATGTGCTCTCACAGAGTAGTTGATGGCAGACCAAGTGAAGTGCGACTTCGACATCTAAAGGAAATCCTTGCACGTCATGGACAGTGGTCTTGCACATAAAGAAGCACGAGTGGCGACATTTCCTTCATGCATAACCTCCTTAGATTACACGTGCGGATAAGCGTGCATATATCGTTAGCGATCAAGTAAGCAGCTTGCATGTCGACTGACATTTCTGGCGATCATCGTGATCGGGGTCTTAAAAGGCGTCATGACTAAAAAAGAGAAGCCCTCATTGAGCTTTTTTCTCAGGGAAATGTGTAGGACCTGCGAAGAATAAGGAGAGACTACTGTGCGTAGTTGAAGGTGTCTACATTATTAGATCTAAACTAAATGACTTCTCTAGTTGCACAGGCTATCTCTATTATAAGATATACATAAAGTGCAGGTCATCTATCACCTGTAATTATTATTTTCGCGGCCAAATTAATGAATCATCAAATATACAACGTCAACGTACATAATTGGCGTAATCTTAAGCCCCCATACCATTCCAGCAGCTTTCTTCCCAGCCACATAAAACCTTAATACTAACCATCCTGCTCCTTTCACATCAAACAAGATCAGAAACCATTATTATGAGGATTGACCCAAACGGCCTTCTCGGTACCGTGGGAAATCCGACAGAACAGGCGGCGCAAAGGTGCAGCGCAGGAGAATTCGGCTGCTGTTTCAGCAAAGCTAGAGACATACTTCAAGGCGAAAGCCACACAGCGTCATCCTATAGATTCTGAAAGCAAAGAATCGGTAGATAACAGAACTCTTGCTTATCCCAACAATCATATAATAGTGCTTGCTAAACTGGGCAAAGAAGTGAGCCAAAGGAGGAAATCTTGCGGCTGCGTCTTGCCTCTGCTGCAGGATACTTCAAGCTTTTACTCAGTGGCAGTCAGGTATAGCTGATTTATGTTGCACATTCGCCAGCGCACTTTTATTCATTCATCAACGTTCTATAGTGATTGCAAAATAGAGACTTGCTGCCTCGCAAATAATTGCGGTGACGAATGGAAAAGGGCGTTGGTTGCGGAGATGCTTCTGGCTGGGGACGAATATGTCTTGAAACTGGTTTTACTCCTGAGAGCAAGCAGGTAAAGCATATGAAATAATCAGCTTACTTGAGGATGAAGACGTCATTGCAGATGTGTGGCTTTACCTTCGAAACAATATATCCCCTGCGTTGTGCCAACGGATTCTACTAAGCATGTCAACGAGCAAATACTTCCAAAGATTAATTCCGCCACATCTATCTACCTCAGCACTGCGACCCGCTGGTTTTAGTTACTCGGCCTACTCTATTCAAAGGGGAGGAAATATATGTACGTTGATGGCCATGAACAAGAAGATGCCGTGGCATATCGTACTTGGTTTCTGGAACGAATGAGAAATGAGACATTCATGCCAAAGTTTGTTGGGCCTGGAATGGAATTGAAGATTTGGCTTGCCGTATATTCCATCATCCTAGTGACGCATGATGACAGCACAATTTCTGTAGGTATGCCCGTGGATGTACTTTCCGCCGGCAACGTGACAGCACGATTTCTATAGGTGTGCCCGTGGATGTACTTTCCGCCGGTAACGTGCCTGTAACGGAAAAGTTACATGTAGATGATGGCCAGAAGAAGCTATGGCTTTCTGATGGCGAACAGCCACTGCGGAAGAAGGAAGCCGGAAGATCGATACATGTCGGCGATTCCCTGACTGATTTGGTAAGTCTATTGTTTTAGAGAATCCTCTCGCTACTTTGATCAAGAGTTAAAATTTTTTGTCTTATTTAAGGGGGTCGACTAGCTTTGAGCAAAGAGAAGCAGCATCAACACAACGATCTTTCGGAAGAGGCCTGCATAATCACATATCCCGTCAAGAACTATGATCGTTGGCCGACTGCGGAAATTTCCACAAGCACGTCCTTGATGCTGTAATTCCCATTTTCGTGCGCATTTCCCCACTGCAAAAGCTTTCTTCGCTTTCGAAAATGCGACTAGCCAAGATAAATTTGCTGAAGATGCTCTCGTATCTCGACGGATGAATCCTGAAACGGGAGGAAAGCAACCGGTGAGACGTAATGGAGTGTTTTTGCAGATGAGACAGCGCAATCCATGGCATTCCCAACATATTACCTCTGGCCTGACAAAAAAAAAGGCACAAAGATCGTCCTGCTGGAACGCAACCTTTGAACGCCTGACCTTCGCCTGGATTGCCCAGGAAAATGTGGTGACACAGGTAGCTGCTGCGGCCTAAGTGTTACTCAGAACCAATCAGACTTTGAAGCTTAAAAAGGTTTAATGGAAGAAACAAACATAGTGGTGTGCCATTTCATCATATTTTACCCCAAATTTCATTGCGGATTGAATTTCATAGAAAACTTTTGGGGTGGAAGCAAAATGATACGCAAGGAAGATTTGCGAGTACACATGAAAAGGGATGGTTGCGACAGTTCCGAAATCGCTTGCCTCAGTTTCTCTCGCAACAATCAGTCGCCATGTTAAGAATTGCATCCGATATATGGATGTGTATCGGAATGATCTAACCGGAAAAGCCGCGGAATATGCTGTAAGAAAGAACCCATCACATCGAGGAGTTTCAGACTCATTTCTCACAGACAGCTATGTCTTACAGTAGCCAGTTCTAAGTCTGATATCTATAATCAGATAATTGACTTGCGCTTTTTTTCAAAAAATAGATATTTGAGTGCCCACTGATGGCGGCCAAATTTCACACATTGATGGGAAAATATTAGTAGAATCGAGAAAAACAATGCGACTTTTAAAGCCTTATAATTTAACTGAAGATCATTCAATTGAATCTAAGCCTTTTGTTTTGAAGCTCTAGACTACATCTATTAGATAAAATCGCTTTTTTTGCTGTGCGACGATTTATGTGTGCTGAGTAGTAAATATAGTAATACCCGCTGCATGTACAAGTTATGAGTGGTGGACACTGTAGGCATGTAGATATAGTATTTAAGATTATAACATTCATTTCAGCGCAAAGTTACCAGAAAACCTTACTGTATAAGAATTATATAAGATTTATATTCCAATCTTAGCTTGCTAGGACAGCGGCAATGGCACGCTTAAGGTAACCCGTATACTAGTCTTTGGTATGCAGCAACGACCATATTAGCAGTGATTGTGCTATAATGATAACACCTGTAGACAAGCAAAAAAAGTGGCAACTGCTACAGCGGAGTTATAGAAAAGAAGGCTACAGATTTGACAGAAAATTTTCATTCAACTCCTGGAACTGTAGAAATCACCCATCAATTATGCGAGCCGACCCCCTGTCGATGGCGAAAGATATTCGATCGCGTCTAGTAAAGCTCATTCTGACGTCATTTTAGTGGTAGGGGGCTTTTACTGGGAACTATAGAAACACATGTATCTGGCGCATTTTGGCCAGCATTGTCCAGAAGGCCTCCAAACTGAAGAAATATGTAAAGGTTTTGACTGCGGTCACCGATTCTATAAGATCAAGAATAATACTATACGACTTACCAGGTGTCAGCGCAGAGCTCGGCACCTGAATACCCTCACCCGCAGATTTTGCAACTCTTTTCGATTCCCACTTTTCCAATTTCCTCAAACTCAACACATGGTTTTTTAAAAGCTTTTTCTGCGGGATTTTTCATATCAAACATTCAGGACGCGAATAAAGGAATTGGCGATACAGGGGAGCATTATGAGTTTGAAGAGCCAAAGTTTGATAATTTGCTGGTATTTCTGCCGCAAAACGTTTGTTAACACTTGCAACTTATAATTTTCCTAAACACAGCTCGATGGTGTGAATGCTGTTTGCTCAAGATAGTCTCGGAACTTTGTTCTTATTACATGTTGCGTTCCTATACCACCCCGAATTAAAGCACCGTCCATACAGATTCATGGGCAAATAAATATTTAGGTGCTAGAGAAACTCCAAGTTCCAGGGCCGGTTTGGTGTGTCCGTGAGTAGCATTGTGTTTTGCTTTCTGAGTGTCACAATTAAAGTGCCCCTTAAACAAAACTTCATTGTTGGCAAGCATACCATTCTCTTTGTCGACTCAAAAGTTTTTAAGAGTCCTTCACTGCTTGGGCTTGCACGTTGCACTTGCTTTGTCGTCACCGAAGTTTGCATCCATATTAAACGCTTCATATCGGGGTGGAGAAAAAAGGCTATCAGCTTATTTGAAATTATGGCCTTCGTTCACCCGCTCATCGATGTATATAGCATCACACTGCGTTGAGACAACGCAAACTTCTAAAAAAAAAAAGAGAAGTTTTTGTTTCGAAAACGTCAAACGGCAGATTTTCCTATAAGTATCCACAGCACATGCTTCTACTACATTTCTCTTCTATCGTAAGAAATGGTGTCTTTAATGGGATGGCACATGATTTAAATTCATCCAGCAATGCACAAATTGCAAAGCGTGGGTGCCAGAAGAAATTCCGGTGTACCCACTTCTGCCTTGTACTTGTTATAAAATCGCTTCTCAAATACATCTATTTGATCACATGTTTCCCCTAGTGAAACTGAGATTTCATGACAGCTGAAACAAGTCTTCTGCTTTTTCCCACGAGAACGAAATTAGAGATTGTAGATGTGTACCCGAATAAAAGTCATGATTTTTGCACTACATGCCACACAAGTCAATAGATCCTCAAATAATGAGTCAAGAAGCTACCAATTGCAAGACAAATTCATATGCGGAAGATCCATACTTGGCTCAGTGCCAAGTAAGGCAAGTAAAGTGAGTCTCACGGATATAATAGGGGACGGAGTGTTTCAGGACTTAAATTGATGCTGTACTGTGTGAGTTTATTTCAGGTCGACAAGGATCGATTCATTAAGATCAGCAGCTAAGTCATTTGGGGATAAAATCAATCGGTATACGACGCGAGAAAAATGTAATTTCAAATAAAAGAAGCTACAGCTCTTTCACCCCGGCATTCTATCAAGCTCAGATACATGATAAACTAAATACGCCAGCATTTGATTATAGAAGCGAGTACATCATTATCGACAACATTTAGAAGTTGTACGTCGTGGTTGAAAAAAACATGCTTGAATGCGAAGCCTGATACTGAGATAGTAGTATCAACTCTCACTCTATTTCTGAAAAAAGATCTTCTCAAATAAGCCCAATTCAACAGAGTAGACTTATTGATCTATTCTTGAATATTAGTCGTTGATCTGCATTAGCGACATGGTTGGGATCCTGCATTTAGATTGATTGTAGGAAACAACATCTATCACTGGGCAGTCACTTTAAGCAGCTTTATAGAGGTCCCGGCCCTTGTATCAGAATGGAACACCCAAGTAGCATCACAGTGAGAGTTCTGAAGAGATCGCTACCTGAAAAAACCATAGTTAACCAAGAAGCAAAACAAATTCTCAATACGGCTGCGACCATCTTTACACATTTTCTCGCAACAACGTACGTATACGCTATCCATATATGCCAGCTAACGAAGTTGAGCTCGTCAAAGTACTCATTAGAGCTCATGATGCTTCGGTTGATAAAAAGCGTTTAACAGTCACCTTGACGGATGTGATCAATGCACTCGAAGAGATTGAATTCGGAAGTTTTGTGAGTTCTGTAGAACAGTGTGTCGAAGGTGAGGGTTCTGAAATACTTTATTCTCAGTCGTCAGATTTGTTTGACCATGAAGATGTGTTCTAGGGACCAGAGTTGTGGCCTCCGCAAAGAAAAACGCAAAGAACGAGTCAGCGGATAGGACCAAACCGGATACGATGGAGGATTGAGAGGTCAAATTGAATGCAAGATTGCGTAGCGTACTATAGCACCATACATGATCGATGGCACCGTTAGCGACGCTATAAAGGTTTTCATCGAAGAATTCAATCATCGTATGACAGCTACCAAAGCCCTGCGACTGATTTTTGACTCAAATGGAATCGTCAGATTTTGATCTGAATGATTCGGACGTACCAGGGTGAAGCGCGCTAAGTTAGGAGACAAGAATTATAGTTGTTGATAAGAAGAGCTTCGTTGTGAGCGACTGTTTATCAGTTGGGGAAATACATACGTTTGATAATGCGTAAACGCGAGGAGTATCTATTGCTTCTCAAGTCTTTCGCATGACGTACGTCGAGACACCCCCAGACGAGTTGGATCATTGATCAATACCTTCATCCGTACAAATTATGTCTATAGTCACGAATACATTACTCGTCACCAATCATACCGTATACGTTTTTCTTTGGTTGAAAGATAAATCCGCGAACCTTACTTCTTTCCGCACTGAGTATTGTCCTGCTAAACTAATGCTGGATCGAAATCTAAACTCATTCTACAGCATACTATCGCACTCTCACCGCAATATGGGGATAGGCTACTTCGAGTTTCGCTGACGAAACAAAGTATTCTGAAGTATATTGAGGCTGATAGAGTACAAATATACCACAACATAAGTATGATTCTTGACAAGTAATGTATCCGTAAATCTAGACTTAATATGGAGTGTATGAGGGTGAATGTGTATAGTATAGATGGAAAGGCTTATCAATTCGCACATCGGTCAGAAATGCGCAAGACCGAGTTACAGAGGCAGTGCGAGACACGAGAATGACGGTTGATGTGATTTCGATATATATACATAGAGGGTCAGCCCCTACGGTTCTCTTCATTGGCCCTTTTCAAGCGCCGCTATTCTGTAATTGCAATAAGAAATCATCCAAAAGGCTGGATGACGCTCTCTCTTATTTAACCTTATATGAGCAGGTACATTCCACTAATCCTCATATCTCCCAATATGCCAACAACTTCTTAATCCATCGTCCGACTTGCCGCTGTCGAAGTGAAGCTTAGAATGCTTTCATTTGATACCAGTACTTGCATACGGCCTCATGATTCGGGGCTGGCCTAAACTGCCGAAAATCAGCATTATTATACGATCGGTTGCTTCTTTGAGCTACATCGGCTATTGCCAGCGATTGGTGAAAGGTACGAGGAAGTTTAATTGACGCTCCTCATAGTGTAGATATGCTGGACGTGTACAGGCTCGTCGAGAGCTAAAATTAGCGTTAATCGCTTGCACTGGCGCAACTAAGTTTCCCATTCGAACATGATATGCATATTATTTCTTCTATTGTCGTTCTACATTCTCGGCCCAGAAACAATCGCGATGCCGACGTGATTTACGCACATGCGCATTGCGTTCAAATTCGCACGCTGACAACCTCAACACATTAATAATAAAAGATATCATCGATGTATATTAGTTTAAATTACATTAACGTAAAGAGCATATTTAAAGATATATCAGGTTTGTCCGAAAAACCAAATAAAGAGAACCTTGGCATTGACTTTCCAAGACAGTACACATCCCTAGAGAGTGTGAAGAGAGACATGCATGCAGCAATAAGGCTTTCTTGCAGAAGGATAGGAAAGGCGGTAAGTATCGAGATTAGCCACACGAAATGTGATGAGCATTCAGATGTTACCAGAAATCTAGATACGTTATGAAGCCATTGTAAAAGCGTTGAATGCCACTTCGTAAACAGAATGGGTGTAGAATTTGTAACATAGAGCAAAATGCTGCCACAGTACACTTAGATCAAGCACGACAGACTCAGCCTGATCTGGCTATACTTTTGTGTTTACTAATACTACTTCCAAGATTACTTATAAACCACCAAAGTCATGTAATCATTTCTTACACACACCTACGTCGAGCGTAGAGAGTGTAATGCAGCAGCCGCTGGATTTGCCCATATTATGCTGAACCCAGATAGTTCTCCTGCGCTCACTCTCGTTGAGCTTCCCAAAGAATCACTATCCAATTCAGCAGCAACTAGCAATTACTCCAATGGTGTATCCCAACTTCTTCGCCACCGGGCTCATCTTTTCACTGCTGTCAACGCAAAGGATGTGTCTCGCTCTCTACAGGGTTTTAACCGTTTGTGTCGCAATGATTACAATGATATACTCCAAGTGAAACCTCTTACAATTGATAATTGGGGTCGTCTGAAGTGCCCTGACAACTTTCAAAGCATTATTCAGGGTACAAACGCACCCTGTTTTTTGACAGCCTGCGGTAGCACGATTGAGGAAGGTTGTTCAGAGAGTATTCAGAGTATCCTCAACAACATTCTGAGCAAATACTATAATGTCGACGCATCAATTCTATTACATACTGCATTTCCGGAAGCGGATTCGACCTTCACTTTTGGTATAATCGGTGGTAATCACACAGAAGCTTTGAGCATTGTTGGCAAGTATATCGTATCAATCAATGTGAGAACCTCGTTGAGCCTCGCGTATGCGGCTCTTTGGTATCGCTTCATGGAAGACTTAAATCCGAAGAGTAACGAAGCCTATCGTCTGCAGCTTTTGATAGTTGCTTTCTTCATGTTCACGTGCACTAAACAAAAATTTTGATTTTGGTGATGAGAAAAATGTGTTCTCTTACTGCGACAACATTGTAATTCGAATACATTATCCTGCTGTTCTAATGCGTTACCCTATCTTTGATCTTTATTTTTCTGCTCTTGGGCATTTCTACATAGTCTTTATTGGAATCGAATTACTTCTTGAATCTCAAACTTTGACAACGACATTGCAAGCAAGATGCAAAAGCTAACGCAGTAAAGCGCCGACTGGTACATTTCAATAAAATTTCTAGCACCAAATCTTCGCTACTAGTCGAAGAAAAATTATCAGCTCACCGTGGCTGGTATGTGATCCAAAATGCTTACTCTAAGAACTTTCTACAGGTCTCAAGCAGGTGATCCTGCCGGAGCTCACCCAAAGGAAGAGTGAGTAAATCGAATGCCGCCAAAACACTGATAGCATCACTGTTCGAAACAGACATTGTCGGATACCGTTGACTGAAATGTGTCAGAATAACGTGTCTGGCACGAGCATCACATGCAACTTGTATCGCTTCTGAGAACGTCGAATGAGATTTGTCTTTGGCTTCCTTTTCCAATGTATCATCGAATGTTGCCTCATGGATAAACAGGTATGCGTCTGTGGCCGCAGAGACAAGATCCACGCTGGGACGACAATCGCCAGAATATGCGATTTTGTGAATCTGATTGTTTGTCTCTTTTGGATCAATTGTCAGACTGCCTGCATACTGAAACACTACCGCATACGAGAGATGTGCGTGTTTGACTGGCACTGTCAGAAAACTCGCCAAACTTAGTTTCTCATGAAGAAATCTCAATGTCTCTCGACGAGTATTGTGATTGGGATCAAAATTTGAGTCGTTGGGATCAAAAACTCGGTTATCCACAAACCGATAGGAAGATTGGATAGAGCGATCGATCTGACAGTATTCTTCGAGCCAGTAACGGATTGGTGTTGGTCCAATAATTAGAAGAGGTTCATCGAACCCTACATGAGAGCGCTGACACAATATTCTCAATATTCCCAGATGATGATCGGCGTGATTATGCGATATCCAGATACATTGGAGCTGTGATACAACTCGAGCTAACATTGGGTGATTCCCACCAACCGCACGGTATAATTGACCGAGACTACCTTCCCCGCAATCTAGCAGTAATCCCCCACATTGCGCGTCAATCCCATGAAGCAAGAGGTAAATTCCACTGACATTACGAAATTTCGATGGAATTGCGCAGCCCGTTCCTAGAAATATAATGCGAGGAATACTGGAATCCAGCTTCGAATTTGAGATTCCGCTATCAGGTACTTCAGGTTTTTGGATTAGTTGCAAGCAATTCCCACGATGAAAACCTCGTTGGCCGACTGGCGACAAAGTGTATTGAAGTAAACTTTCTCCGAGGATAACCGATCGGAATCTCTGCCAGTTGCTAGCTTGCATCCAAGTGGTCCACTCTTCTCCTGACTCGATACTCTTTCGTTCATAATCGTTAGATGGTATCAGTAGCGGGAATTCCGCATGCAACTGCGACTGCAATTGAGTGGAGGATCGGAATACACTCATGTTAGGACATGCAAAATGATTCAATATCACATGATCGACGTCATCTCCGAACTTTTGCAACCACTTCACGTATCTGGCATCCGAAAGTATATTTTCTTCTGCTAAATGATAAATCACCCGCACATTTCTTTTCTCTTCCGCCACGACTTTTTCACCATTTTGAAAGATATTCCAGCCTTCCCAAAAAACTAGCTCATCGATATAGTCGAAATTGGGGCACGAAATGAGCAAGCAAACAGCTCCAGGAAGTGATGGAGAAACGCAGTCATGGGAATGCACTATCTGTCCGTTCGATAACTCGACACTTTTCCCTTGATGAAGCTGGCCAAACATTTTTCCTTTCGGAACCCCAAGTGCAATTGCTCGATCCACAAGGAATTTCCCACGCTGCGGTGGCGTCTCAATTACATAACTAATTGCAACATTCGACGCTTGCTTCATGAATCCTTGCTCTATCTTTTCACTTGGACCTGCATTACTGATCTCACAATGCTTTCTCTTGGATTTACAGTGCATGGGTATGGCGTGGATGATAACTTCTCCCTTATACACAATTTGCCTTTTTCCACCTGCTGGCGTACAGGAACCGATTTCAGTGGTTTTTATCGACATGTTGGGTCTGCAAATTGGAATTCCATCAAAAATGAGGTCCACGCATTGTCGAATGCAAGGCACCTTGATAGGAAATGGCGCGTAGCGTGCATATACTTTTGGGTCATCGGCGGTCCGTAAACATGAACTGCTTCTTTCTCACACGTATCTGATATTGTCAATATCATACCTGTATATATGTGTCAGTGTGAGTCTTTGATACGTCAATATTCACCTGGAAGTCCTCCGACTGACTTTACAGACAGTTGTGTTAGAAAAAGATGACGAAGTTTGCTGAGGCGAATGCGATGCTCCATGCACAATCGCTGTATTCCGTCTCCTACATTGAATATAAATCTGTATGAATGTTAAGAAATGTTGCTTAGCGAATGGAAACACTGATTTTCACCTCTCTTTATCGGTTGATACGACCAGAGTTGGAGACAACTCTATTGACTCGGTGCTTAACACATGAACTTGCACCACCATTGCGTTGTGTACCGTAAACGCGGTACAAGGAGACGCTGGGTATTATTGGCCAATCTGAGCTAAAACTCACGATCTGACCGCTTGCAATAGACTTTGAAGACTTTTCATTGGTGATCGCAATACCATAACCATAATGATTGGACGGATTATCAAAAGCATTTTCACTGGAAGCTAATCGATATGAGCCAATTCGTAACGGATCGGTCACAAATTGCGATTCTTGATTTTGGATCACAGTATAGCCATTTGATTGCACGTCGCGTACGAGGTTTGGTTTTGCTTGATTTCAGTCTCTGTTACTTGTGATCAAAGTGCATTCATATTCATACTTGTGATAGAGCTGCATGTCTTTTGTGAACTGTACTCGTGTTTGGTGGATGCCAAAGAGCTTCGGCAGCATCGATTGAATGGTATCATCCTATCAGGAGGGCCCAATTCTGTATTTGACCCACTAGCACCTCATCTCAATCAGAGTGTGTGGGATCTCATTGAAGAACTAAAGCTACCGGTTTTAGGTGAGTTGCTCTCAGTAAAAGTTGCACAGACTCATATTCTTCTTTGATATAAGGAATATGCTATGGGCTGCAAGAATTAGCTTTCAAGCATAAAGGAGTAGTCGCTCCGTGTGATCATAGAGAGTATGGCAAGGCGATGGTAGAGACAATCTCTGACTCAGACTGTGGTGGTCTTCTCCAAGATCTACCAAATGAGTTTCAGGTTTGGATGAGTCACGGTGATAAACTGACAGCTTGTCCGGATGGATTCCATGATATCGCCACTACAAAAAACTCTCCTCATGCGGCGATCTACAACCCAGAAAAAAAGTTTTACGGAATTCAATTTCATCCCGAGGTTGTTGTCACCTTTCGTACAATGGAATTGATTATTCGTAACAAAAGTCTGTGATCAGGTCACGCATTCACCATTAGGGAAAAATCTTTTACGGAATTTCGCTGTCAAAATCTGTCAATCTCCGGTCGACTGGGATATGAGTAATGTTGCCGATCTATTCATTAAGCAGGTGCAAGAGACTGTCGGTCCATGTGGCCATGTTATCGGCGCTGTCAGTGGAGGTGTGGATTCCTCTGTTGCAGCTGTTCTCTTACAACGAGCTTTGGGCAATCGCTTTCATGCTGTTTTAATTGATAATGGCTTACTGCGTGAAAATGAAGCTTTTCATGTCGTCAAGCGACTCAAAGACAAAATGGAGATCAATTTGCACTGTATTGACGCTTCCGATCGGTTTTTGACCTCTTTGAAAGGTATAACGGATCCAGAACAAAAGCGAAAAACAATTGGAAATTTATTTATTGAGATCTTCCAAGAGGAAGCTACTCGTTTGGGAAACATTGAGTTTTTATTACAAGGGACGCTGTATCCCGACGTGATTGAAAGCGTTTCGTACAAAGGACCGAGTGCGACTATCAAGACACATCATAATGTGGGCGGTCTTCCAGAGAAAATGCATTTGAAACTGATTGAACCCTTACGGGAGCTGTTCAAAGATGAAGTGCGTGAGTTGGGTGTCGCACTTGGAATCGATCACGATAGCGTGTGGCGCCATCCGTTTCCAGGACCCGGACTTGCCATTCGAATTTTGGGAGAGATTTCAAAGGAAAGTTTGGATATATTGCGGCAAGCAGATACGATTTTTATCGATGAATTGCGTAAAAGCGGACATTATGAGACTACTGGACAGGTTCGTTTTCTTCTCCTTGTAAATTGGGCAATGCACTTATATTTTATTCGCAGGCTTTTTGTGTCTTACTTCCCATCCGATCTGTGGGAGTGATGGGCGATGGCCGTACTTACGAAAAAGTAATTGCTCTTCGTGCTGTTAGTACGTCGGATTACATGACTGCGGATTGGTATCCCATGCCATTTGATGTGCTGGGACGTATGTCCAGTCGTATCATCAATGAAGTGCGCGGGATCAATCGTGTCGTATACGACATATCCTCTAAACCGCCCGCTACAATTGAATGGGAATAGATTTAGATAAGATGATCGAACTTAAACGTTAAATCTTTTTATAAACAGCATTATAAAGCATCATGAAATTGAAAGGCGGAGTCACTGCGGAGCATATCCGTCGAATGACGCGACGAGCGACTAATACGGGACCTCTCACTGCTCCCGAAGAATTAACGATTTATATGAATGCGCTAATGAGACATGATTTCGATGATGAAGGATGTGAAGAAGAGTGCGATAATTTAGAACGAGTGATGATGGAATCAGTAAGTTGTCAGAGTTTTATTTCCTAAGCTGAAAGACTTCGTGTTGTGAAATAGGAAAAGAAGAGTAAACAAGCGCATCGTCCGACTTTGAATTATCACGTTTTTCAGATGTTCAAAGGGAAAATAAAGCGATAAGCAATTGACTCTCAGTTGCATTGGATAGAAATCTTGAGCAAGACAAAGAGCGTACAGAGCGTTAGCTCACTAGGACAATATAACGTTTCTTGATTTGCTCTATACAATAAGTACGAATCCTTCAGAGAATAGCACTATTGCTTGCACCTCCTACAAAGTCGAGTTTAGTACACGGGATTTCAGAAGTAAATATGCGGACTGCACATGCTTTTTGATAGGAATAAGTAGAAGAGGACGTTGATATCATATTATAGAGGTAGGCTTGAACGATGGATTAAAGTTAAAGCGCCAAGTGCATTTACTCGCGCCAAAAAAGAAGCAATGGTAATGTGCATAAAGTGTTTGTGCTTGAGACTGACTTGAATGTGAAAATTAGTCTACAACTCCATCTCAAGAGAATGTCATTACGCTTAAAGGTTCTACAGAGCTTGTAGCGGAATTTTTCCATTACGGAATCAATAGGTTCCGTCTTGTACTCTATTACGGCTATAACCATTTACGTGTACACATTATAGCATCTTATATCAACGAGGTATCTATCCAGCAGAAACCTTTAAGCAAGAAGTACAATATGGTCTCAATATGGTCGTCACCGCCGATGAAAAGCTCGATCACTTTTTATCAACATTCTTGCAGCAATTATCTGGTCCGTTCATCCATTTCCTTGCGCTTGCTTTTCGATCAATTACAAGCCAATTTTTGAAGATTGGGCATCAAAATGTCAAGTACAGAAAGTGGTATTAGTGATAACCGGCGTCGAGAGCAAGGAAGTACTGGAACGATGGGTTTTCGATGTTCAGACTCCGCTTCATTTAGAAAGGAATCATTCAGAGTGAGTTCAATCTCAAATTTTAGCTGGCTGGCTCATCATCCCTGACATCGTTGCCTAAGATCTAGTCAACAATCGTCACAGAGAAAAGTCAAAGCACGTAAAGCGATTGTATCTGAAATTCAGGCTGTGATCAGGCAGATAACAGCTAGCGTATCGTTTCTTCCGCTTTTGCATGAGCCAAGCACTTTTGATCTATTAGTCTATACGAACAAAGATTCCAATGTCCCAGCGCTTTGGGAAGAATCAGATCCGCGATATGTGAAGAACTCCGCTCAAGTTCGATTGCGGTCTTTTGATACAAATGTAAGTTGTGATAAGACCTTTTTGTTATATGAACTCTAACTTTCACTTTCTGCTTCTATCAGGTTCATAAAATAGACGCTTTTGTTGCGTACAAGAATCCAGATGAGAATAATGCTTGAATGAATGAAATGAGTGCTGTCCCCAAATTACTTTGTTTTCTTGATCTCTTTCTTGTCGAACGATTTCAATATTGTGCGAAACGCGGTTTCAAACCCTTTTTGATCAAAATATCCTTCATAATCGAAAAAATCGCCAACATACAATTTCTTCTCAGCTTTTCTTTGTCTTTTGTGGTCTTGAATGACCACACTATAGTGATCGTCACCCACGCGAAAGCTCGTTTGTACAAAGATTGGTCCCTCTCCATTCTATAAAACATTCTGTCAGCGCGTGCGCGTCAAAATTGCATCAGATAGTCACCTTGGTGTAATACTCAAAGAGTTTGTCACCATTCCAATAGCTCATACAAAGTAATACTCCTTGCAAAAAGAAAAAAGTGGCAACGCATCCAACCGTAATTATTGCTTCGGTTATGTACTGATAGCCTTTGAAGAAGTGGGCAATCGCAGCAATCGCACAGGAAAGTGTTAATAGAAAAAGTTTGAAATTGTCGGCTTTGTAATCGATAGTAAATCTGGAATCATCGCCGACAATGTCTTTGACTGTATCGTCCAGCAAATTCTTGACTGCGCATTGGTCGCCGGTCTCGGTATGTTCAGGATCTATTCACAGCGATTATCAATGTCGCACGAGAACGATATAAAGCCAACAGCAAACCTTTCTGTTTGCTCATTTCGTTGAAAAGGGGCGAAAGCAATATGAGGCGATGTATTTAAACCAATGAATACGCACGAGTTTGAGATTTGAATATGACTTCTTCGACGCAAAATCGATATGACAATTGTATCTCTTTGAAAGAGAATATCAGCCGCTTGGAAAGTAATGGAAAGGAAGTGGTTAGCTCTTTTGAAAAAGAAGATGTATCCCGTACGGTTTGTGTCTATTTGATGTGATTTTGCTTTGGTGACGCGAGATAGAACAATAGGCTTTGGACGATCAAATGCGGTGATGAAGAGAAAAGATGTCGGTCCGAGTACAGAGGGCAAAGAAACGAGGAAGAAAAGGTAGCAATTTATTATTTTAATGCGAAGATACGCTCGAAATGGCTTTTTGGATATACTTTAGACGCGTTCTGGGTGACATCTCCAATCGGCAACCAAACTCCGCTAATACAGAGAAGACTCGAAAGGAGATAGAAAAACCAAAACGTGTAGATGATATACAATCGATGAAAGAAAAGAAATTCGGGGTATCACAGCCAAGCCCAACAGCACTTGATCTCAAGCAATCCAAAGTCACTGATACGGCTCCAAGGAAATCGAATATGGGAAGCATTGTAGAAGAGGTAGTTAGAATTAGCAACTATGTTCCATTGTATTTAAGTAATCTTCCAGGATGAAGTCGAATTTTCAGCTGGCGGGCTATCTCCACTAGAAGACGTCGATGATGACTTGAAGCTTCTTGAAGATGAGATTAAAGCTTCTTTAGAAGAATGCAAAGATGAATTTTGGGATTTTGTATCAAAAACAGGCGATGATGGAGAAGCCGCTAAAGTCATTGATCCTGACTTTGCTAGAGAGGCTGGACAAAGTCCATTACCCGAAATTGACCAAGGTCCCTGCATTCTGATGTCCTGATCTGCATTACCTTTCATTGTGTTGGATACTGTAGATGAAATCACCGATGACGATCTCGAAGCACCAGATACTTATGCCGACAACTTTGTCGACGATGTACAAAGTCAGTTTTTCGGCAGAATACGATGTGACCCAATTGTCGCAAAAATTGTCGACAAACAGTAGCAGCGACACGATAACTAAAATCGTACCAAATAAATTCTGTGTAGCAAGTGACACGGATGCGATAGTATCTAATGACGCAAATTGGCCAACTATCGTGAATAACCTGCTACTAAATATAGGAGCGTCACGCTCAAGTTCCTTACCACCATCGAAACTATCGACAAGGCTTTGTGATGTGAGCTATATGCAATGCATTCTGTCGCCGTGTACGAAGCCTTTCTGCATTTGCGAGAGCGATCGTGCTGCAATTAACGCTCAATCGCATCTGGTTATCATTACGTACTCGTGCATTACGCATTAAGTAAGGAATTTTTTCAACTAGTGATCCCATCGGAGAAAGCGATCATCCGCTTTATCATCGCGGAACTGAGCTGTGGAATTGAATATCCGAAGCATATCGAAGTATACGTAGTGGTATTTGCCCACATACCTGATACACTCGTAAGTTCTGGATCATAAGTGTCCATTAGGATCATTATATCTCCCGTTGGGCATGTTAGCCTGATTCTGACTATTCTGAGAGATCCAAGTATAGAGTATTGCCGCTCGTGCTCAAAAATGCTTCAACATGAGGTGCGTGCAACGCTCCATCTATTTTGGAAAAAGAGGGCGCTCAAGAAAGAACCGGCTTCCATCGCAAGAAAGTAGTGAGAAAATGGAAGAGCGCCAAACGAGAAGATGTGGGATGTGCAACCATTTGGCTACAATCATAGGACATGTCCGATAAGGAACGCATAATTGTATACATCGTTATCTTTACTACATAATGCATTTTTGACCAAAGGTTTTTTGCTCAAAAAGACTGGGTTTCTTTCGTTATGATCCCAGGCATGTGTATACCTTGCGTATAGTATACAGTCCTGGTGTATTTTTGTTACAGTATAAATATCCTGATCTATTTCTGTGTAATCTCTAATTAGAAAAGTGGCATGAGTGTCATGAAAGTTATCAACGTCAAGAAAGGCTATTTTGTCATAAAGGTAATCGGATGTGAAACCTATAAATTGGATGGGAGATTTACGTCGAAGCGAAGTGATGCTCTTCAAGAAGGAAAAGAGTGGCCACTAGGGAAGTATCGATGAGATCCAACACAACACACCTGTGAATTGATGAAACGATACGGTACTTTTCATCAAACAGTCTGTCTCATCAGACCCCTGACTTTAGGCTCAGCCTAAAGACGCGAAGAGAACACTGAGAAGCATAAAACCAAACATTTTTCCGCAAATAATGGAGCGTGTAAAATGTCTGTAGACGTGGCCTTTCACAGAAGTTGATACTTACGATTGATTTCGTAGATGACTTGCGAGTAAAAAGGTAAGGCATGTGTCACTGAAAATCGTGTGCGGAGCGAATTAAGCATCCCTTGGGCATGTCTCGCTTGATTGCTCTTCCGTGAAACTGATTTGTGCTGAATCACAATTGCGCCCATTACCGAGTCAGCATCTTCTGCCCATTTGCCGAGTCATTTTTATCACCCACTAGAGTCTTTTAGATTTCTTGACTCATTGCGTGATCCATCGTCCTAGCAGACCGGTTGCTTGTGGCTGATAATCACATGAAAATGTTTGGGTTTTTAAATCGTTGCGCCGACATGCATCTTGCAGGAGGCTAGTTGTTTGGCTTCCTAAGTAGCTTATTGCGATCAACAGCTCAGCAAGCAGAACCTTTTTATATCTATGGAGACCACAGAAACTTGCGTGATTTCAATGACAATTATACTGTCCAACGGCATCACATGCTTCCCACCCCACCCTGTGATCTACCATATGAAGCTTATAATGCTCTTGGGTACAGTATCATGCTCTATAATGTCCCACCGTGCTCTAGAATGTCGCACCGTGCTCTATAGTGCTCATTCACGGTCTATATAGGGCTCGTGTTCTATGCGGCAAATACCACGTCCTCATGTTTGCAGGCGCGATCCCCGGTCTATTGCTCGAAGATTATCATCCAGCAACATGGGTATTAATATAATCTAATATCTGGTAAAGTATTCTCGTAAGAGAACTTTGGAGAACTTTTAGCTCAGAGCATCCCATAATTAGGCGAAGGGAGAAGGAAACATCGCAGAATTGGACGAAGCCTGAGGACAAAAACGTAAGTGCTTTGCTACTCTATAACAAAAGAAAGGCAGGAAATCTAAGGCGCAAGTAGATGTTAGGTATAGCTGACTTTCTGAATTCTTTCTGGTTAAATTGTGCAGTGTCAAAGTGAGAGGGCTCTACAAACAGGTCATTTGCAAATTTTCCAGCAATTGTAACATCGCATATGATCTCCTCAGCATTTGTTTTCTACACATTTTCACTTTTCGCGTCTTTAAATGCGTGGCAGCGGTCGCAGGAAACTAAAATAGCTCCAACTTTCCGAGACCAGCTAGACAATCTGGTGTGTGGTGACATCAAAGTAAATGTGTCTTACGGGAAGTCAAAGAAAGAAATATGGGTTGGAATTGGATGCGTGATATATTCCACCGGCCTGCAAGATCCCAAATGTGAGATCGCTTTCCTAGCAATCATGCAATCTGTATTAGACAACATCAAGCCCGGCATTGACGTGATGAAACCTGAAATTCATGACGTAGCAGCGGTACTACACTATTTATTCCCAACCCATGGTTACACTTGGCAAAATATGTATAGTCGTACCTCCAGGGAACAAATCAAGAACCTGATACACTACCGACACTCGTATGATTTTGAATGGGTGGGCTATGTAGATGGCTTGGTCAAAAGTCAGAACTCTAAATTCCTCATGTTGCTGCTTCTTTACTTGGCGTTGCATTGTCAAGTGGCGTGATCATATTACTTCACGAAGGATGCTTATTCATATTTCGATACGCTCGTTGCGTATCCTGATGCATTAATTGAGAACAGTATCTTTTTGTCCTGTGCCCAATTCCCTTTGTTAGAATGCGTTGTTGTTAATTGCTTGGTAAAACGAATTCTTCTATTCATCAAGAAAGCATATATTGAGTTGTCAGAAGCGTTCAGTCTGCTGCTGAATTTGTAGTAATGCCCAGCGCCACGATATCTTATTCAATATTCGTCGCGATACGATGCTTCATTACCAAAGGGGAGCTCATTTACAGTTGCAAACATGCTTTTCTGTGGATGGGCATCAATGCCATACATCGTTGTGGCTTTACTGGAAGAAGATGAGGCTTCATGCTTGCATCAGAAGGATTTTGTATTAGCATTCGATTCGATCAAATTTGTAGATAATGTGTTTACACGAAATATTCGGAGGCGTCATGATCTATACTATAGTATACCATTTTATATAATATGATATAAAAAAGAACTTTTAACGTGAATGAAAGAAGTAATTGATCAGCCAGTGGGTATGTGATAGAAGTTCCCTTGATAGAAACCAATGAGTCAGTTTTCTTCCGATTGAAAATGTTAAGATGAGTTGCAACAAATAATCAAAAGTGAGTGGGACGCAAAACTTAGGACATGGTAACTAAATACGGGCGCGGGAAAGCTATCTTGAAAGAAAATACGCAGCCGAGGATCGCCGAATCATTGTGAAACGGAATCGTTTGACGGCAATCAAAGAAACATTACGACGAAAGGAAAAACATTAGGTAAGGGGACTCATTCAGCGAAACAAGCAAAAGAAAATAAACTAGAAATTGAAAGGCTACATGGGTGGTTGAGCCTTGAAAAATAAAATAAGGAGTGTTTTCCGAAGAAGTGTCTGCCCCAAAGACGAAAGAGAACTTTGAAGCAACAATCAAAGATCCGCGATATCGAAATAAGCAATTGGAAATAGATGAAGCCCAGCCTATATGGCTTACAAAAAGAAACTACTGCAGGACTTCATTCACACTTCACACCACGACAACGAACATTTCAGAATATCGAGGCTAGAAAGCGAGAATGATATTCTGGTCATTGAAGCACGAAAGTCCTCGAGTGAACTTGCAAGCTCTGGAAGAAAACAAAAAGGAAGCTACAACAAGAATCTGCGCGACTACGAGAAGAAATGATAGGCTTCCAATGCGAAGGAAGTTTATAGTCATGAAAGTCCTAAACGGATATTAGAAGTCGGAGAAAGTCAGGACTTAATTCTCAGCGTAAAGAGGATAACTTATACTCAAGAAATCGTTTTCAATTATCGGAGTTATGACAGCAAATTGGAATTTTAGTACGGAGCGAAACAATGATTTTTGCTTCGACTCAGACTCGTCCATCCATGGTAACGCACGAGAAACCCCTAGTAAATCCTTCATTTCTACCTACGTTGGGAGTAGACAACTCTTTAAAGGTTTTACACAGTACATGGGTGTCATGATTGTACGAGAACCCCTTTTATAGAACTAAAATGGACATCCCGGTTCTGTCAGCAGAGCAATCTGTTCACGCTCACAAAGTCGACGAAGCAATTCCAGGAATGTTACAAGATCTTGTTTCCTGTATGTCTCATGAAAATGGACTGAGCATCGAGTCGAATTTGAGTTGAAAGAGATCATTTTTCAAAATGAAAGAAAATTAAGAATCAAGCGAATCTCTTGCAGTCCCGGTAAGTGGTATACTAAATCCATAGTAAGGATAGCAGCGCTCATTTTGATCGTTCTTATGCTCGTTCGTAGCTAATCAGCCAAATTAGTTGACTGCTGCTCTTTTAAGCGTACACTTGTCGCAGTTTTTGCATCAATTCGATCGGACGCTGTCCGTTTAATTTGTCTGGGCAACTCTATGTATACAAATTAGAAATCAGAGGACGAGACATTTTTGTGATGTCATCAAAAGCTGGAGAAAATTGGCGTAATTCTACTGACTGTTGGGCTACTTTTGCTGGATCGGAAGTAACATCTATCTCTTCTGGGATTTTCAGCAGCTGTTGGTATTGCCTCATCAGCGATCCGATGCTTGCTGAAAGTGCAAATGTATGAAGGATTGCCAGAAGTCGAGTCCGCTGCGAATGGATTTGTGTGTTGACACCTAAAACTAAGACTTCGCGTCCACATGAAACGAATTGACAATGCTTATCATTGAAAGATAGCGGCAGTACATAGAAACCTACCTGGTCGATGTCTTCCTCTACAGTAAGCCTCTTACCGGTCATTCAGTAGCTTTTAATCAAAAAGTATCATCAACAAGTCAAAAATATATTATCAGCGCGAAAATTTCGCGAGAATAAGGATCAAACCTCATCACACAGAAGCCGAGCTGCGTATGCTCCTCTTACAGGAATTAAACACGCTCTGTCAGCCGTATGAGAACTCCTTTAAGTTTTTGCATTTCCCTGAGCAACTTTATCGGTATTCAGAGAAGATGAAGGTCGAAGTCGCTTTAATGATAACCGCTTTTGCTCAATTGCTTAATTCAGCACATTCATGTCTGAATTCCATTTGCGGATGAAGCTCTTGTCTTTTTTCTAATATCATTCGTCGATATAGGCAAAGTATACGAAGACTTACGAAGACTTAAATCCCCCACGTTTCGCCACGAATAACCATCTTCTAACTAAAGCGACATTACATTGGTTTTCTATATGCTGCGCGACGGAATACATTATTTTCACTCAGTGAGACTTTCTCTGAACTCATTTCATCAACGCGCTTCATTCCCAATTGTAATGCCCCAGAAAAATGAGAACATTGTGGTTTAAAGGTTCTGAGGCGCTTTCGAATCAGTACAAATCTGAACTTCAGTTGAAGGTGTCTATATTAGTAGAATTAGACTAACTGACTTCTCTAGTTGCCTAGGCTATTTTAAATAACATATTTACACATATAAAAAACGTTTCGTGAAATACTTGTGAGAGATGATAATATGTCGTCTCGCTGATAATCGCGTATCGCAGCAGCCTCAGCACCCTTAATACGAGACTGTGTCCAGCTTGTAAATGCTGTAAAGTTGTGAAGTTGTAAAATTGTAAAGTTGTAAAAATGGTCCAAAAGTACCGTGTTGTGCCATTTGGTGCGCGCCACACCACTGTGAGCATAATCAGCCAACTAGGACTGAGATCCGAGTTGCAATTGCCTTCCCACTCGCCTGTGCCGGACCCGTAGCAATGATCTTCGACTTCTGAAAAATCCACCAAACGATCCTTGCGTTGCGACTTGATCCAGCACCTTTGCAAGCCGAATGCGTTCCTCTTGGTCGTAACACTGTCTTCGAAAGTACCGAACGTGCGCACTAAACGTGGTGTAGATCACGGAAAGTGCTGGAACTGTCGGAGTCGCTGATCGCTGATCGAACAAACGACGATTCCGATCTGTTCAGACGAAGTGCAGTGTCACCGCTTGCAATGCAAGCCATAAATGTGAGATAATGTCGAAATAGTCTTTCCAATCCGACCGTAGTGCTGGTACGATTGCACATGCAATATGCGTCCAACGTGGTCGAGAGGAGAAAAACTGATCCCGACTAGGGAGTAACTCCCTCCATAACTGTTCCGTGTGATCGCACTCTAGAAAGAGATGTTGATCGGATTCCACTGCCCCAAACGAAGGCTGCGTGCACAATATAATGTCGGCCTGTTTATCCTTCAAGAACCAGAAACGAGATCGAGCTGGCAACATTCGAAAGGCTAGACGAAACTGTAAATCTTCGAAAATTGGTGGTACACGTTTCCGAAGATGCCGTGATATAGCCATAAAAGTTCGAACCCGTTCTGAATCCAGTGTGTCCGATCTCTCCCGCGGTGACCAATGTGTCGACATCGGATGACTCTTGGTTGGTTCGGGTGGTTTCCAGACGATTCGTGAGAGTTGTGAGCGTGGAATAGATGGAAAGTAATGTTTCCTTTCCTTGCTTGTTACTCCCACATAAAATGATCTGCCACTTGTGGTTGGTATAATCCAAGTGATGAGACCAATCGTCGAGTGGATACGCTGGAGAATCTGAGTGACTTCATTGTAAAGTCGACTCAGCAACTTTTTTTCAGACATATGTGATATGTTTAGTTCTTCGTCGTTGTAATACATGTCGACGAAATCTTCCTTCGGTGGCCATGTGTCGCTATCTCGAAAAAGTCTTGCAGACTGCGAATTTCGAAAAGCGTAGCAAACGTTTTTCGAAATGTTCGATGTGGTTCGTCCGCCATACCAGGATTGTACCAAACGTTCTGCGTACTCGGATGACGAGTAGCAGCTTCGTAATGTAACTTTTGGTCGCAGTGAAACCACATCGGCTGTTCCATGTAGTACTGACGGCGTTGTAAAACATTCAAATCTGATATTGAGATGCTCCAATCCATCTGATGCCACATTTTAAATGCGTGTTTCCACCATGACGATATGCTCTCCCATTGAACCATTTTCCCATGTCGATTTGGTGCGATGGTGAATATATCCATCGACTTGTGTGGTCCAAAGGAAGGTTGAATAAGCTGTAATAATTCCGTCGAAGGAGTTGTCCAATTCGCAGGAATAATTGTTGACGCATCGGATGCGAACTGCTGAAAAAACTGAATACGTTGTACCTTTAGTCGTCCCACCAAAAATGGAACTTGTAGTCCACCATCTTGTCGGCGAAGATATAAAAACTCTTTGCTGAGTAGGTGAACATGTTTAGAATCTTTGTTGTGTTTCCGACCAAGCACAAATCGATTTGACATCGATTGCCATTGTCGAATAGTCACTGCTGGTATATTTACGTGCATCGTATAATGCCACAAACGTGATAAAATCATCGTCTGGGCAATCAGTAGTCGACCACGGACAGTTCGTGCTCGTCGAAACCATACACCAAACCCATCGTAAAAACGCTTCTCGAGAATTGAGATAACCATCGAATGAGTCGGTTTCTGGCCGAACGGAATACCCAAATACTTGACCGAATCCTCCGGACCCATTATGGTCAAATTGGGAATACGTGGACATGGCTTGGTCCGATTCAGCGAGAACAAAGATGATTTACTCAAGTTGATTTTCGCAACCGATCCATCGCAATAGACTTGGACGAGTCCGAGTTGCGTCAAAACATCATTTGGTGTCGCTGAAAGCAATGTCGAATCGTCTGCAAAAAATAATCCATTTGCGACAGTCGTGCCATTAATCCAAATCTCATGTTCTTCATGTTGGCGAAGTAAATTTCCCAAAGGTTCGATCGTCATCAGAAAAAGTAATGCTGAGAGAGGATCACCTTGTTTCACTCTACGTTGTGGTGTAATAGATGGTGTGATATTTCCATTAATCATCAACTGCGCTTTTGTGTTATTGTACAAAAGACGAACCCAGTCGATAAAACTTTTTCCAACGCCCATTTTTTCCAAAACGCGAAACATGTACGTCCAATTGACTCGATCATATGCTTTCTCAAAGTCGAGAAAAGTCGCATAAGCTTCCTCCCCACGATGAGTGACCAAGTTTTGGATGTCGGTGGGATGTTGAATATGGTGATGCATTGACCTTCCGCGCACAAATGCTTTTTGATCTTGATGGATCAATTTTGGCAAGAAACGTTGCAATCGATACGCCAACCTTTTAAAAGTACCTTTCACATCGACGCAAAGCAGTGCGATCGGTCGATTGTTGCCAGGATCACCTCGTATCCTTTTTTGTACAATAATGTTATTGCCGAGTGACGTTGTGATCGAAGTAGCTGATATTCGAACACGATCTTCAGACACTCTCCAAACGTTTCCCGATCAAGCTGATAAAATGCAGCTGGTAGTCCATCCATTCCTGGAGACGAACTACTCCGCACATGCTTGATCGCTTCCGCCATCTCGGTCGTACTTAACCGAGTGGAATGACGGGCTTGCTCTGCTGAGGCAAGTGAAACTTGAATCGAATCGAGTAACTTTTTTTGCTTTCTTTCACTTGGAACATTTGAGTCGGTCTCAGAGCTATAAACAGAGCCCATGACGCCACCCCAATGGATTCTGAATTCGTCAATAATTTCCCTCGGGTTCGATGTCACGGTACCACATTTTTTGGTAACATTTTCGATCGGCACGCGACGACAAGAACTATCCGGAGGGCGAAAAAAATGCTTTGAAGAGTTTTCCATATGCTTCACGTGATGGTCGAAGCTTTCATCTTGGTTGTATTTCGAATTGTTTTCGACTGAAATTTTAAATTGTTGGAGACTCGATTCGTAAAAATACCGTGACTCATTGGGGTCTTGGATGCGATATCGAGCTGCTACGACTTCCAAAACACGCTGACTAGACTCAACATCACGTCGGCTATCTTGTGCAACCTTTTTTTCGATTCCTTGAAGCTGTTTCTTGATTTTCGTCTTCCAACTTTCCCACATTTTACCGGGATTCGAAGTTGTCCGTAACTGTTCGAGCACCAAATTCGCTTCCAATTTGATTGTTTCGACAACTTTAGGATATTCAAATAGTCGTAATGAACATTTCCAATATCCTCGACCTGAAGATTGAGTTGGATTTGCAAAAGTTACTTTTTGTGCCAGATGATCTCCCGCATGTCGTGGACGAAAATACTCAGAGGTTTTATATACCATATTGAATAGCTCTTCCGACATGCAGATATAATCAAGTCGATTCTCGCGCGGTAATGGTCCTGTAAATACTTTTTCAGTCGGATGTTGGATTCGCCAAGCGTCTACCACACCCAACTGTGAATGCCATTCCAAACAGCTAATCGACTTCGTTCGTGTCGAATTGTTCCACTCGAAGCATCGATAGCCGGATCGAGTGGTGTGTTGAAATCACCAAACACGATATGTGTTGCGGTCGATTCGAAAGTGTTGGAAAGCAATAGCTCAAAAAACCCCACTCGTTCCTCGGCCTCGACCGGTGCATATACATTGTGAATGTACACCGGTGCGTCGTGAATGATGAAACGCACAACCAAATAACGATTTCGAATGCTTCGTTCAGTGAGTTCTTCAGCTGTTGAGTAACCGGGAAAGTATGAACGAAGGATTGTCATGACGCCGCCACTGCGGTTTTGAGTCGGATGGAGAAAAGCACTGTTGTGGTCATTGACAAACATTGTGTGTTGCATTTTTGAGGATAATAAAAACTGAAATGAGTCCAGTTGGTTGTGGTCGTGAAACTTGGTTTCTTGAACACAACAAAGGGAGTGTTGTGATAAGATGTGGTCGATAAAAAGATTACCATTTTTATGAATTCCATTAACATTCACCGTGAGTGCTGAGACATTGTTCCATGTCGAAATAATCGAGGAGCCCTTAGCATTCACGCTGAAGTGGACCAGTTATCAACCTCATTTCACCATCTTGTTGTGAGAGGTGAAGTGTTGTGTGTTCCTCTAAAAAAAACTGAGATTGACGAAAAGCTCAGCGATGTCACCATGGAGAAGTCCACGCCATCTACCTCCAAACCATTGAGACCAACATTTTATGCCAACATCGGAGCGGAAGAAGGATATGATCCCATTGGTTGGAAGTAAACGAGAATGATGACCCGGAATCCAGATCACTGGTCCATCGGTGAGATATTGGATCCAGTGATCGTTTGTGTAGAATGTCGGGGTAGTACACATAAATCAGAGTTCCAAAAACGCGAGAGCTTTGGTCGCTCGAGTCATACCGAGAACGATGTCCGGTACTGACGTCCACCACGACGTTACTTTCTCGAACAAGCTAGATCGCTTGGAGGGAACTTTTCCACCAACGTGGCGACTCCATCGCGTCGCAAACGTAACATCCTCGCTGAGATTCTGTGTTGCAAAAACGTGATTTATCATGAGTAGATGATCCACTTCATCCAAAGCTTTATCGTTCGACTCCATACTTGCGAGTAGCACACCTTTCATCGTGATCGGATGATCAAGTGCCGCTCGGATGATTTTGTCCGGATTTGTGCAGAACTGGATTAGCTTTCGCACATGAGGGATGCAAGCATCCGCTTAAACCAACTTGTCCGGTCGGAGCGAGTGAAGGGCATTTTTCGAATCGATTTCCATTAGCTCCCCTATTTCACCAACTCGGGTTGGTCGCTCCGCTTTTTCGACCGTTGTATGACGCTTCTTATAAATGTGCACTGCCTCTTTCGAAGTGGCCACCTCTTTTGGCATCCGTGCTTTCACGGGGATAATTTGAACGCAATGTCCTTGCTCCGGATTGACAACCGCTTTTACTTCTTCGATCTCCACCTCCATAGTTGCGAGCACGGAAAAATAGTTACTTGTCGCTAACTTAGGAAGCGCAAGAGGTGGTGCTTTGGAGACCATTTGTTCGAACGGCTCCACCCGGTTACGTTTTCCACTCGTCCATGCCAACTTCATGGATACATCGCCATCCCGCTCCACCCGCGGTTGTGAGTATGGCTCAATAGTCAGTTGGAGGATGGGAGGAGTGGGTTGCAACAAAGCTGATGCTCCTGGTGGTGTGATAGTGGGAGGAGTGTTGAGCTCCAACGAGATTTGATCGGAGAGCTTCCGGTCAGGTTTTCTCGCCACCAATTCCTTACTGGGAACTGGATTCACTACCGCTGGTTCGGTTGTTTGTTTTTGTTGCTTTTTTGTTTTTGTTTGTTGTGAACCGGAGTTGTAGATTGATTCTGGTTTTGCTGTTTCTTTTGCTTGTTGGTTTGTTGTTGCCGTGCTCCCGTGGCTACTGTATCAACCAAATCCAAGCAATAAGGACCAGGTTGACCAAAACGGGGTCATTCCGTTGGAATAGGAGCATTTTTTCCCCTTACTGGGTAAAGTTGTTTGTCGTAAGCGATTTGTTCAACCACTTTACCAACTCTAACCAGTTGTTGGGAGCACGTCAAACAACCAAAGTAAACTCGCCAAGTCGACATCACCACTTCCTTAGTGGGAATCGTCTCGCGAAAGGTGTCATATACCACTTGACATCCGAGTTGGTGAAGAGCGCGGAGTATGTGGTTCCGCTCCTCCTCCACGCCTACGCCGAAGACATCGAGGTAGTATTTTGTTTCAAGAGTATCAAACTCCCGAAAAAAGTACTTTTCCCCAAGGATAGTCACCGGCTGACAATCCAACTTTTGGCAGGCATCCACCGTGGTGACCCTCACCCTGATGTTTCCCTCAGGCATTTTAGATACCTGAGCGATCGACCGGCTCTCCAGTAAACTTTACAAGACCGGATTGCCGTGGTCTCGCATCAGAGAGAATAAAATTTTCTCATTTGGAGTACGTGTCAAGGACTGACCCGTCTCCAAGACCATCGGGAAGGTTGCTTTCCGGATTTGGAAAGGTCTTGCTGCTTCCAGTATCGCAGACAAAACAGACCAATCCGGATGCTCCCCATCAGCATATAGCTGAAATATGGCCTCGATATCCGAGGCTTTCGGCTTTGGGAGCTCCACGCGAAATTTCGCCCGAGCTCTAGCCTGGTCCTTACGCAAGGACTCCTGCGACTTGATAATGTCAGCAAGAGCGGGACTTTAGTGTCGTCCACACTTGCAGTTGCACTTTCCTTTGGGTCACCCGGTGACAAGGCAACGACAGTACCACATGTACCACCGGTACCACATCCTACACCGATGGTACCGGTATTACCCTGTACCGTCATACTGGGGGTGGGGGTACTTTCCACGTCATCACACAGGGGTGACGACTCATCAACAATCATGCAATCACCCAATACTGGGTGACTCATGAGGGTTGCCACGTCACTACAAGTGGACGCTAGCACCCTGGGCTGTGTCGATATGTCGACTTGAATCATTGTTTTGGAGAGGAAAGAGTTGAAAAAAGTTGTTTGTTCGAGGTGTTTTTACTAAATTAGCGGGTTACTTAGTATCCGGCAAATTGAGAAGTCAAATCTGAACTTCAGACTTCGAATAAACCTATTTCGTAAGGAATCGGGTTTGGTCCAGTTAGTACAGAAATAAAGGTACCATGATTGGCATAGACGACTGAGGAAGCGATTCTTTTATTTGTGACAGATTTGCCGCCAAGAAGTCGTAAGAGAAGAGGAGCTGATAGAAATGGATAAAAAATATTAAGATGATCTCAATGCCTAGCATGTGAATGAGCCGAACCTTTTCTGTGCACGCACGAAGCTGCATGCCGCCGGGAACTTCCACCATTGTTACAGTGTTTGTTGTCTGAGATTATATAATCGGTTGGAGGTCTACTCGACAGGATTACACTAACTTTGCTCTTGCAGGTGAATCACTTCGAAAGCTCTCAAAGGATATCAAGTGATCAAAACTGAAAACCTTTCAAACAAATGAATTTTAATTCAATGAAGGAATGGCTATTTCCGCCCATAACGTGGCTTTATGACCAATCAGATTTTGGCGTTATTTCCACCCACGAAGTGGCTTTCTGACCAATCAGATTACGGTGTTATTTCAAATCAACTTTTACTAGTTCCACCCACCTACAACCTGTGCAATATAGGATTGGGCAAACTTAGGGATACTAGAGAGGGGTGAGCGTTCTGACAATGCAAAGGAGAAGGGATTAGTTCAAATTTTAATTGCAAAATTAGTTTTTTCTTTTAATTTGCTCACCTGCATTAGTCCCCTTAAATCATTGCTGTGTAATGGTGACAGGACAACCGAAGACGGAACAGAACTTGTCATGGAAATTTGGAATGGCCTTCCATCTTGCCTACAGCATGACAATGGTGTTGATATCTTTGTGGGACATTTTCGGATATCATGCCCCTTCTTGTTACATTTTTTACATTGCCGCTAAGGCTTTATTGCATGCACAAATGCTGACGATTCGCGCTTTGTTGATGAATTGGGAACCTTATTTTGAGCACCAAGTGAACGTCCTTTCGCCTTCCCAACAGAAGGTTGAGCAAGGGCAGAAGAATTCCGAATTGCCAAATTCGAAATTTTAGCATGAAGGATTGACTGTTGGAATGGTGAGCAATTTAAATATCGGCTTTCCACTGATTTCAAGTGGAGGTGAAAGGATGCGATGTTGTTCGACATGATGGTAACTTGAGTGGCCCCTTCCGTTATTGCATTATGATTAATGTCACGTAGGTGCCAGTGCTGGTGGATCAATGTTAAGAGTATGGGGCTGTTAAAAAGCTCATGGATTTCATGCACACATGATAAATCTACAGCGCTCCGCAAAGTATGACTGCACAAATTCTTCAAATTCTCTTCCGGTCTACTAAATTGCTTTTCGATTATTTTCAGGGCAAAAACGGACACGTGTCCAACCAGCTTCTCATAACTTACACTACCACGGAATACATGTGGGATGCGGATGCGTTCGCTGGCAATGTTTGCTTGAAGCTCCCGGGCTTGGTGCTCAATGGCTTGCTTCATTCTTGCCTGAACAAAATCCAGATTTCCAGTAGATGTTTGTAGGAACCGCTTTAAAGCCGAATGAGCCCTTCAACCGCCGACGTCGAAGTATTTTTGACAATGCATCACCTTCTCTGTCCAGGCACGCACAAATTTTGCTTTATGTGGAATCCAATTTCTCTAAATAGCTGACAACGTCCAATTTTCCAACATACATAACCTGAAATACGCGCCATCCTGCATCATAGTTTGCAATTATCTTCAATCTACAACCATTTGTCCAACTTTACAACAGCTCTCCCCATTCCTCGTCCGTGCCAAATTCTTTCTTGCAATTCGCAAGTACATTTTATTCGATAAGCCACATGCATAGGAAATGTGCGCATTCCCGAAATATCTCTTTAATGGCACCAGCTAGTGCCAAATCGTGATTTGCCACTAGAACGTCTGGAGTTCGTAACAACATGTTTTGCAACTGCCCAAGAGCCCAACATAATCTGCCTTCCCCTCTTCTAATAACAATGCAAATGCCAAGTAAAATGTTGAGTTATTCCCGTCCGTCCAACAATGCTCAGCAGAGGCATCCTGAACCTGTTCGTTTTGTACGTACAATCCAAGAGAAGAAACCTACTATACTGGCGAGCTAAAAGATGGATCCTGGTTGGGCCATAAACAAATGTGTGACGCGCACATCACCGGTGGTTTTCACATTGTACGCTACGCCCACGTGCTCGATGCGAGATCATCCACCAAAGCCTAAATCGGGTACCTGCCTGCCAATTCCTTCAGACGAGATTACGGTTTGGAATTGTAGAAGTTTTTAGCTATAGCCAGTGATTCGGGAAATACGTGGCCCTTTCTTCTTCAGTCATTCTTCGGCACCCAGGATGCTCAGCCATACTCTCTGAAGGTTCATGATTGTGTTGGATGTTCCGCATTTTGACCTTACAGCAACCATCTCCACTCTTCTTTTCAAAACTCTCTCAAGGGCACCCCTCCAGTCTGGTTCCTGTCTTTCGTGTCTTCCCCTCAACATTTCCAGCAGAGCGTTTCCTATACCCCCCACCAAGATCACACGCAAGAAAAACTCGCCTGTCTCCATCTGAACGTTTTATCGACACCTCATATCCAGACTCACGACACACGTGGCGAACGTATTCAATGAGATCACGCCGAATATCGAACGATTGGTCGCAATTGATGAAAGAGGACATTAATAAAGGTGGGTGGAAATAGTAAAAAGCTGGATGGAAATAACGCTGTAATCGGATTGGTCAAAAACCCACATCGTGGGTGGAAATAGTAAAAAGTTGATTTGAAATAACGCCATATTCTGATTGGTCAAAACGTAACGCCGTGGGTGGAGATAGTAAGAAGTTTGGCGGAAATAATCTGATTGGTCAAAAAGAAACGTGGGGGTGGGTGGAAATAGCAAAAAGTTGGGTGGAAATAGCGATACCCTTAATGAAACGCATTCGAGATGTAATTAAGGGATGCAGATCCAAAATCTGAGAGAAACCCCGCACTAAATTCTATTATGTCGCGTGTGTCATCGCATTGGCTGAAGTCTAGGTTGTCATATTCATACTTAAAGTATTCTAGTCAAGCACAGTAATCGACAGCATTATGTGCATGCGAGATGTTGCCACGCCATATTTCATCGCGTCCTTACGTGCGACAGAGAAAATAAACGCTGCGGTGAGCGCGCTTTTCGTGTTGTCTATTGCGGCCCGTTCTTAGTTGCTCTCATATGCTCTCACATGTTGTCTCGATTTCTGTAACTCTTTGGCCATGCATTCTAATGCTCTATCATACTAATATTGCTAACTTATGCATATATAAGGACAAAGGGCTCGAGGTACGTCAGAAAAGCGCCCCTATCCTATGTTATCAGCTATCCAGGCGTGCGTCGTAGCCAATTACTTGTACCAACGTTGAAAGAAAATAAGCCTATTCATGCGCAAGAAGGTGGTAAATAATCGCTTAGGTTTCCGATCCTCTCCATATTTATCGGACTACAACATCAAAACGTCAGTGGCTGCTAGCGATACCAGTTCTCAGCAACATCTACAATACTATGGTATTTCTCGGATATGTCCTGTACGAAGTCTCCCTCTCAAGTCTTCCAATACAGTCGAATCATTAAGGAAATCTTCACCCGTTTGAAAGGCGCTGAACAGAGTGAGGTGTTATGATCTCAAAATAGATGTATCTCACAATAGCTCTACAAGGATTCATCGAAAGCTACCATATTGATCGCAACTTGACAGTATTGACATCCCTTTATCGCTATAATACTACAATACATATCCCAACATTTTGGTTTTGCTTTCCAAAACATATATGGCTCTGCAACCAGAAAGGATTTAGAAAATGGGTGAATAAGAATCATCTTTACGATTCTGCTCATTTAGCTATGCACTGTGGCGCAGCCATAAACGATTCTCTACTTGCGGGTAAACAATCGTATGGGGAAATAGTCTCATGCGAAGGATGCTTGCTCATACATGGGAATGTTTTCTTAATCATCTGCAGGTTTCCCCTAAATCATAAATATGGTATGTGTGTCTAGTAGCTGTCCATAAGCACGGGTACGAATATTACCCCATTCTACAATTCCCTTAAAACAGCTCTCATGATTGTCTCAAGTGTTTTGTATGAGATCGAAATCAGTTGAAATCCCCGAACACCTTGATCATTCATCTTTAGAATACGACCTGACATTGACCAAGCGATGGTGTAAGGCAGACTATTTTACCATGCACACATTTCCAAGCATGTCCTAATAAAAAATCATATTTCTCACTGTCAATCGACTAGAATAAGCGTACAAGAAGCGCTTCACCTACCTACACTCTCTGATTACACCGTTTTCAATCCACAGTCTGATATGAGCATACGAGCATCATGCATTACCGTGTGATTCAGACACGGCGAGTCGAGGCTCAGCAGACAGGATTTAATGAATAAATCGGTAGAGACAATTGAAGACATTCTTCCGTCAGCGTCATCGACTCGAAGTCAAGATGATGCTTTACAGCCCTATGCAACTCAATGCAAGCTTAGAAGCTAGTCAATGTTGTAGCAAAGCCTGGTGAGGAGAAAGAAAAACTACAATAGGAGTGAATTCTCTCAAAAATACTTGTGAAGCAGCTTGCTATCCAATCATCCAAAGAATGAAGCGTGATCAACTTTTCCTCTTCAAGTGATTAGACTATCCTGTAATTATTAGCGTACTAAATTGTCAGCAATATACTTTGGCAAAGCAATTATGAGCCATAAACTGTGTTGATCAAATTCTGTGAAAGCTACATTCTAATTGTGCAAGTCGCTGCATTGGCGGTACACACAATTCGCATCTTCTACAAATATACTAGTACATGTACAACAAGAGGCAAAAAATAAATTCACTCAGCATTATCCTGGGTAGCGAGCTATGATTAGCTGTGATGGATCCATTCCGCATTATTCCGTCATTATCAAAAACTGATGATTTTGATCATCATGGAAGCAGATACCATTTGGAAGCTAGTAATCAACTGGCAACCAACAAACGTAATACAAACGAGCCACTTGACTTGTGTTGCTACTATGTAATAGGATGCTTATGTTTACTGTGCTTCAATCGCTTTAGTTTGATCCCAGATCAGCTTCATACGAACAGAATCCATCAGCTGGAATCGCGCTGGAACCCTATCTGTAAAGAAACTACGATGTACGCTTAGAGTTTTATTCAGAGTTGGTCGAATTTTCAAGCTAATTATCTTCATCCTAATGCATAATCAAACATAGGGTGGAGCATGGAAGTTCTAAATCGCAAAATGAGTACATAAGTTCGCTCTCGACGCTATTCTTTGGCCTCACAGCTTCGTACTGAAGCACTTGATAAAACCTTGGAGCACAGAGTCAACGAGAACGTCACAATGACGGAACTTTCCGATGCATCTTGAAAAAGCCGAAAAGACTGAAAGACTGAGGAAATCCATCAGGTTTTGGTACTGTCAGTTTCTGTAGCGGAGCAACTATAGCTCTTTGCCAGAAGAAGGCTGTAACGGGGTTACACGTCGGTTAGTACCCGTTTTGCAGTGTGGTACACATTTGAGACGCTTTGGGTTATTCGCCCTGGGAGCTGACACGTGTCAGCCACCGGACATTAGTACCTAGGTTAGGTACGTTTAGCGTAAGGTACTCTTCTAAATAAAAATAAATAAAGAACAGTTCCCCTTTAGATCAGTTAGAGACACGTGCCTACCTACTCAAGGCGTCTCATATCTTGTGCACTTTGTGCTGTGTTGTCGATTCCCTGAATTGTTAGGTCCCTTGAACAAGTACCTTGAGATTTCAGTCTTCTTGACTCGTTGAGTCGAGTTCCTTCAAAGAACTCAACTGCTCGTCGGGCAGATAGCCTTCCTCTGGCAAATAGCTATAGTAGCTCCGCTACACTTGGTAGCACTTGTAGTCAATCTGCACCTGAGTCTGTAAAGAATGTTCCTCTGTGAGGATGGAACAGCCCACTCCCTCTCTGAGGCCCGAAGGGTTGCGCTTTAGAAGCTGACCACAGCTGTGGGCCTCGAATATGTCGAGTTCCTTGTTTCACAATGCCCGGACGTGTTAAACGCACGTCTTGAGGGCTTCATGCGGTATGAAACGACCCTATTAGAGCAATTCTAAGACCAAATGGCGTCGGCTATGCCAAAACGTTTTGTGTCTGTACCAGACGAAGAGGCTAAGCTTCGTCCAGTTAAGTTGGATGCACGACACTACTCCGGGAAAGAGGGGGAAAACCTAGTCCTTTGGATCCGTGAGGTAGAAATGGCCATGAAGTCTGGCATGATCTTAGTTGAGCATCAGCGTGTCTCGCTGGCAGTCCACAAGATCGATGGAAGAGCTAGATAATGGGCACAGACGTGCGTTACGTCACCGGACATGGCGTTACCAACATGGAAGTCGCTAAAGTTGCAGCTTACGCGCGTCTTCGCGCCGCCTAACCAGGTATATCGCGTGCGATCACGCTTCTTGTCTACCGTCAGGGTAAGAACGAATTGCCGAACTATGTCCAAGACTTGAGAACACTCAAAGGTGGTATGCAGAGCGACCCTCTTCCTGAGGTGGTCTATGTGACCGTGGTTATGGAGGGACTTCGCACAGGCGTTGTCAGAATCGAAGTCTTCCGAGTTCACCCTTTAAGCTTTGGTGAAGCGGTTCATATAGCTCAGAATTCTGAGAAAAACTTTAAGGCGGCTAGACTTGGATGGAAATGGTATAATCCAAGCTCTGCAAGAGTAAGATCTGCAAGAGCAAGCTCTATGAGTATATCGGCTTTTTGTTAGCCTGAACCTATGGACCTTAGCAACGCTGAAGGTGAAGGTGAAGCCGAGCTTCAAGTTGATCAGCAATACCGTGACATCAGTCGGTGCTATTCGTGCGGGAGCACCAGCCACCCGCGTCCAAGGTGTCCGTTGCGGAAACAGCGCAAGTCTCATGTGGGTCGAGTACCCGCTACTAACCAGAAACCTGGAATGGCGCGGGGAAACTTTAAGTCCCAGTAGGCGTGGGGTACCCTACTTGGAAAGAACTAGGTTCTGTGGGGTCTCCAGGAGGTGGAGGTGAGCAGGGCTTAGCCCCAAAGAGCTCTGTGCCTGCTAGCACGGAGCGTGGATATAAGACAGGCTTGTTAGTCGCAGGGGCGACTGTGAAAGGCTTTGATAAGACATGGTCGATTTTGATCGACTCCGGAGTGTCATGCAATTAAGCGCGACGTCGTTCCCTGGAAGGGACTCAGCAATAAGCTGAGGCGCATCTTTAAAGCGCATGAGGGGGATTCGTTCTCTGTTCGCTTAGTGACTGGGACTCGTATCTCCGTGCCTATAATTCCGATGTACTTTGGCGTAAAGTTTTTGGACTTCGACAGCATTGAGGGCTGTCTTTTCCTAGATCTGGATTCGAGATATGATCTCATTCTAGGTATGGCCTGGATTGAAAGCCATGAGTCATGGGTTGATTGGAGGTCTAAGACCTGAGGCGCAACGCGCACTGTTCTTAGCGAAGCTTTGGCGAGTCATGAACCAGCCTTTTCTAGGAAACAGAAGCTCTATTGGCGCGAGCCACTGACAGAGGATGTCTGTGTGCTGAACAATGAAATGCCGGAGTTAATTGACTCTAATGTTGACGACATTAGCCTTGAGGGAAGCTCCTTAATTGCTAATGATACGGCACGTACTCCGTTGAGTGAAAAGCATTGCGATAATGAGTCACTGAATGCTGATAGCATTGGGAATATAGTTCCGAGACATCCGGAACTGAGCTCTAACGATGTACGTGGCGTGGCACGTAATATACACAGAGTCGGGTAGGCCGTGATGGCACCACACTTAATGTCGGTAATGACATTGTTGGAGAAATGCCGAGCCATCAAGGATGTCATTCTTCTGGTGCGCGTGGATTGACACGTAAAATTACACAGAGTAAGGTCGGCCGAGATGGCATCATACATGAACTCGGTAAAGACATTGTTGGCGAGATGCCAGCGCATTCTGGGCTTTGCCCCATTAATGCGCGTGGAGAGGCACGTAGAATTCCACAGAGTGAGGTCGGCGGAGATGGCACCACACTGAATGTCGGTAATGACATTGTTGGCGAGAAGCCAAGGCATCAAGGATGTCATTCTTCTGGTGCGCGTGGATTGACACGTAAAATTACGCAGAGTAAGGTCGGCCGAGATGGCATCACACATAATGTCGGTAATGACATTGTTGGCGAGATGCCAGCGCATTCTGGGCTTTGACTGATTAATGCGCGTGGAGTGGCACGTAGAATTCCACAGAGCGAGGTCGGCGGAGATGGCACCACACTGAATGTCGGTAATGACATTGTTGGCGAGAAGCCAAGGCATCCAGGGTTATGCCTGGTTAATGCACGTTGAGTGACACGTAAAATTTGACTGGATGATGAGCTCGAGGTATCTGACTCTTCATAGGATGTCGGTCAGGACATCGGCTCTCGTGTATAGCAAAGTAAGGTTGCAGAACAAACTGACCTTGGGAATACGGATGTTCCAGCCTCTATGAGGTGTATGGTCTCCAAAGAGAGACGGCAACGGCGCCAAGTGGTGGTTGCGAGACGCAAAGCGTCTGTTATTTCACAAAGTGATGCCAGCGAGTAGTGGTACACAATTGTGAATGGAGTGACTGGCTCAGTTGATGGTCAAGTTGACCTTATAGCTCTCCCATCGTTAAACGCGCTGCTAGAGCTAGATGAAATGTCGTATTTTGAGTTCGGAAATGCCTTAAAGGCTGGTGACTTATCCGAAGTAGTGGTCATTCGACCCGTTGTTGAGTTGAACCCATCCTCTATAATGGACGAATCCATTCTTGAGGAAACGAAGTCAGCACTTAATGTCCGTAGTGCATCAGCGATCTCGAAAGTTCCCATGGATTCTTACTATCCTTTGGTTAAGGAAGTTCAAGACGGGGTATGTCAGAATCCGCCGTCCGTCTTACCTTCTGATAGAGGTGTTCCTCATGAAATTGACTTGGTTCCGGGAACTAAATACTGCGCTACACGGCGTGGACTTTACCCAAGGAACAGTGTGACGTCATTGACGAGTTTTTTCGTGCAAGGCAAGCGGCTGAAATGGTGCGTGAGAGTAAATCTCCTCATTCCACGCCAACATTTTGTGTCAGAAAGCCCAATGGATAGTGGCGCATTGTCCACGCTTATAAAATAAGCTCAATGCAGCCACCATTCCGGCTCAGACGCCAATTACTAGGAAGGATGTGCTTCAGAACGCTGGGGTAGGGTGGACCATGTTCAGTGAACTTGACTTAGTCGATGGTTATTACCAATTGTTAATGCGAGCTGGTGACATACCACTCACCACAGTTAGTATTCCGAGTGGTATGCTATGAGAGTGGCTTGTCATGCCTCAAAGGCTATCCAATGCTCCGCCTACGTTTAATCGTCTGGTGACGCAACTGTTCAGACCAAATTGAGGCTACGCACAAACATAATTTGAGGACATGTGTGTCCATAGTCGTGCCATGAACGGTCGGTGTGATGTGGAAAATCACGTTAATCATTTACGAGCTTTGCTCGGGCGCATGCGCATGAACAAGTTGTATGCCAATGCCTCGAAATACATATTTGGTGCGGAAGAGATTCCCTTCTTAGGGTGCTTCATCGTGAAGCAAGGCCTTAAAGCGGGTCCCGCTAAGGTGAAAGTAATAGTCGATTGGCCGGTTCCAAAAAACGAAAAAGATTTGCGGAAGTGGCATGGCCTCGCCACTTAATTGAACAAGTAAAGCGAGAATTACGCTGATATGGCTCGGCCGTCGTACGAACTTCTTAAAAGGATGTGGAATGATGCTGGACTAGCACACAGAACGATGCTTTTGAAGCAGTTGAGGAAAGTCTCCTTCAGCTCCCGGTGTTGGCTTTGTCAGACCCTGAGCGGCCATTCACTGTCGTCTGTGACACATCTGACTTCGCATAGGTTGTGCTCTACTTCAAGTAGATAACGATAGTGATGAGCGTGTAGTCGCGTATGAAATCCGTTAGCTCAAACCTGCAGAGAAGAACTACCCGGTTCACGACAGAGAGTTACTTGCAAAGAAGTATGCTTTAATAAAATCAGAGTTCATCTGCAAGGCTCCAAGCTATTCGTGGTTTACACGGATCAAGCGTCATTACGCACTGCGACTCAGTCGCCTTATCTCTCTCAGAGAATGGCTCTCTGGCTTTCATTCTTTGCCGAATACAACTCCGAAGTGAAGTATAAGCCGGGCAAGCAAAGTGCTTCGGCTGATGCGTTATCCCGTAGGCCTGATTATGAGCTTTCTCATGTTACGACATTATCTTCATCAATCACTGACTTGATCCCTATCGTTTATTCCAAGGATGAACACTGCGTAGCGTTGCTACGTGCGCTTGGAAGCGCGAACTTAAAGAAGCAGGCATAGAATGGTCGGAACGCTTACGTGCAAGGCTACATCGATACTCCATCGATCAAGGCCTGTTGTACTACTACACGGATGTGAAGGATAGTATTCGCATCGTTGTCTCTCATGCTGAGGAGTTGAAGTATCGAATCCTCTATGAGGCACATGATACTGCGTTGAGTGGCCATCTCGGTTGCGAGAAGACCTGAAGCTCGGTGAGCCAACACTATTGGTGGCCCAAACTCTATAAATGGGTAAACACATACGTGCGTACGTGTGAAACGTTTCAACGGTTTGAACCCTCAGGTCATGCAGCTGCGCCGCTAGCTAGTTTAGTTTAAAGGTGCTTGGCATCCGATTGGATCTCTCCACCGCAGGTCATCCGCAGACCGATGGTCAAACTGAGCGAGTTAATTGCGTTATTGGTGATATCTTAAGCAGCATTTGCGCTGATACGCCTCGGAGTTGGAGCTCTATGCTCCCTGTGTTCAAGTATGCGTTAAACTACTCTTTTCATACCTCTACAGGCTATACTCCGTTCTATGTGAACGGGCTCGCCCACCCTCGCGTTCCTTTAGCGCTATCTCTGGGTATTTCAGGGCTTGGTGGGAAAGAAATGGCCGATCGGCTTGCTGATGTCAGCCCTCCTACTTTTAAAAAACAGGTCAGCGAATTTTTCACAAGGCCATTAAATGTCTTACGACATGTGCGTGATGCATGGGCTGAGAGCCAAGACCGACAAAGGAGCAGCGGGACGCTAAAAGCAGAGGTTGTATTGAAAGTTATGAGGTCAGAGACTAGGTATTAATCAAGTACTGAAAATCTACCTGCAAATTTAGTTTGCGCTGTCTTCAAGACAAAGTTGCGACCACGCTTCATTGAACCATTTCACGGTCATGGCTATGAAGGGCCTTGCTTACACGCTCAACCTTCCGCGCAAATTGCGCACACATCCCGTGTTTTACGATGGCTTGCTTAAGCCGTATCGGGATCCATACTATGTGAATATGGAGGCGATAGCGCCAACGGAGGTGGCACTGCCACGAATTGCTGCATTCGCGGCAGGATATCCAGTTGCCCTTCAAAGCCAGGTTGACCCTACTCCAGGGCTCGTATCCGGTTCTCAACCGATTCTGGACGTATCACACGCTCGCGAATTCGTTGCACCTCGCGCGTTTACTCTTCAAGGTCTGACAAAGATCATCACGGGACGGTCCCGATGTGTCGACCTCCACTTGTCCTTCTCGATTAGAAAGGGACCGTCAGTTCCATGTGGAGAGACTTCTACAGCGACTTCTTCGCAATGACCTGAATCAGTACTTGGTGAAATGGAAGGGGTACCCTGAGTCAGAGAGCTCGTGAGACTTTAAACCCCATTGCGGCACGATTTCCCGTATGCCGTGGACGTTTTTAAACACCGTGCGCAGATCCCACCTGTAACACGTCACGTTTCGCACTAGTGGGTGTGCGTGTGGGAGGTTTCATTGTCATACCATGAATGGATCCCGTGGCTGTAACCTCGAAGCACTGGTGTGCAATGAAGCGTCAGATATCATTGCATGCAAATGTCGATATACGAATCGCAATAGGCCTTGGCCTTCAACTTCGAGAAGTCATAGCGTAGTTTGCGTACCAAACGTACATCGGCTACATAGCCCCTTGCTCAAAAGCGTCAATACTATGCAATCGCCGCACGCGCTGCACCCAGTGCTCAAACGCTTCTTAGTTATCGAATTCCGACTCTCTTGGGTGGGGACGACAGGAACGGTCCTCCATGAGGGTAGAGTTGCACCGTGGGCTTGATCATTTAACCTTAACAGGTAATGATCCAAGGGTATGATATGTGAGGTCAAATATCGCTCACGTAGAGCTTGATGTGCCTTCGCTTTGCTAGGCGTCGCTGCCTCGGGTTTGATGATCTACCCTGCCAGTGATTGGCCTGCAACTTGTCTAAGGCTTTCATCAATGCCGGGCGGCAGATAATATCCCTATCTGACCTTTAAAGATGGCAGGGTCCTTATTCGTGTGCAAGCACTGGGACCGATTGCAAAAACCAGAGATAAAGTAAACCTGATCTGGTTGTCATCGTGGAAACGGCAACGCTCCTGGTCACCGATCAATAATGCTCTCTCCATGCGGGGGAATGCTTGAGTCTTTCTTAAACGACTCGCTTTATCCCTTTCATTTCTATCAAATGAATCAATAAAAATGCCCGAAAAAAATGTGATGTGGTGGAATACGAAAAGAATAATGAAATCACGTATACAATTTATTTGCATTTTTCTGCAATACTGATATGAAAACAGATACGTAATGTCGTTTGCACTCCAATCTAGACCCTTCTCGCCTGACATGTGATAATGGAGAATATGCTTTGAGATGCGTGAGTGGATGTGACTCTTTGATCATACCTCCGATATTTTTGTACGTTACAAATACATACGATAGCTGGGACTGATTGCACAAACCCAGAGATAAAGATAACCTGATCTGGTTGTCATCGTGGAAACGGTAACGCACCTGGTCACCGAACAATAATGTTCTCTGTATGCGGGGGAATGCTTGCGTCTTTTATAAACATCTCGCTTTTTCAGTTTTTTTTTTAAAAATAAATCAATAAAAAAGCCCGAAAAAAGAGTGATTTGGTGCAGCACGAAAAGAATATCGAAATCACGTATACAATTTATTGCATTTTTCTGCAATACCAATAGGAGAAAAAATATCTAATGTCGTTTGAACCCCAATCTGGACCCATCTCGGATGACATGTGATGATGAACGATATGCTTTAAGATGCGTGAGTGGATCTGATTGTTTGATCATACCTCCGATATTCTTTTATGTTCCAAGTACGTACGATTGCTTGGACCGATTGCAAAAACCCAGAGATAAAGTAAACCTGATCTTGTTGTCATCGTGGAAACGGCAACGTCCCACCTGGTCACCGAACAATAATGTTCTCTGTATGCGGGGGAATGATTGCGTCTTTTATAAACATCTCGCTTTTTCAGTTTTTTTTTTAAAAATAAATCAATAAAAAAGCCCGAAAAAAGAGTGATTTGGTGCAGCACGAAAAGAATATCGAAATCACGTATACAATTTATTGCATTTTTCTGCAATACCAATAGGAGAAAAAATATCTAATGTCGTTTGAACCCCAATCTAGACCCATCCGGGATGACATGTGATGATGAACGATATGCTTTAAGATGCGTGAGTGGATCTGATTGTTTGATCATACCTCCGATATTTTTGTACGTTCCAAGTACGTACGATAGCCTGGACCGATTGCAAAATCCCAGAGATATGAATGACCTTATCTGGTTGTCATCGTGGAAACGGCAACGCACCTGGTCACCGATCAATAATGCTCTCTCTATGCGGGGAATGCTTGGGTCTTTCTTAAACGACTCGCTTTATCCCTTGCATTTCTATCAAATGAATCAATAAAAATGCCCGAAAAAAATGTGATGTGGTGAAATACGAAAAGAATAATGAAATCACGTATACAATTTATTTGCATCTTTCTGCAATACTGATATGAAAACAGATAAGTAATGTCGTTTGAACTCCAATCTAGACCCTTCTCGCCTGACATGTGATAATGGAGAATATGCTTTGAGATGCGTGAGTGGATGTGACTCTTTGATCATACCTCCGATATTTTTGTACGTTCCAAATACATACGATATCTGGGACTGATTGCACAAACCCAGAGATATGAATAACCTGATCTGGTTGTCATCGTGGAAACGGCAACGTCCCACCTGGTCGTCGATCATAAATGTTTTCTGTATGCGGGGGAATGCTTGGGTCTTTCTTAAACATCTCGCTTTTTCAGTTTTTTTTTTTAAAATAAATCAATAAAAAAGCCCGAAAAAAGAGTGATTTGGTGCAGCACGAAAAGAATATCGAAATCACGTATACAATTTATTGCATTTTTCTGCAATACCAATAGGAGAAAAAATATCTAATGTCGTTTGAACCCCAATCTAGACCGATCCGGGATGACATGTGATGATGAACGATATGCTTTGAGATGCGTGAGTAGACCTGATTGTTTGATCATACCTCCGATATTTTAGTACGTTCCAAGTACATACGAGAGCTGGGACTGATTGTAAAAACCCAGAGATGAAGATAACCTGATCTGGTTGTCATCGTGGAAACGGCAACGTCCCACCTGGTCGTCGATCATAAATGTTTTCTGTATGCGGGGGAATGCTTGGGTCTTTCCTAAACATCTCGCTTTTTTAGTTTTTTTTTTAAAAATAAATCAATAAAAAAGCCCGAAAAAAGAGTGATTTGGTGCGGCACGAAAAGAAAAATGAAATCACGTATACAATTTATTTGCATTTTTCTGCAATACCAATAGGAGAAAAAATATCTAATGTCGTTTGAACCCCAATCTAGACCGATCCGGGATGACATGTGATGATGGAGGATATCCTTCGAGATGCGTGAGTGGATCTGATTCTTTGATCATACCTCCGATATTTTAGTACGTTCCAAGTACATACGAGAGCTGGGACTGATTGCAAAAACCCAGAGATATGAATGCCCTTATCTGGTTGTCATCGTGGAAACGGCAACGCTCCTGGTCACCGATCAATAATGATCTCTGTATGCGGGGGAATGCTTGCGTCTTTCTTAAACATCTCGCTTTTTCAGTTTTTTTTTTAAAAATAAATCAATAAAAAAGCCCGAAAAAAGAGTGATTTGGTGCAGCACGAAAATAATATCGAAATCACGTATACAATTTATTGCATTTTTCTGCAATACCAATAGGAGAAAATATATCTAATGTCGTTTGAACCCCAATCTAGACCGATCCGGGATGACATGTGATGATGAACGATATGCTTCAAGATGCGTGAGTGGATCTGATTGTTTGATCATACTTCCGATATTTTTGTACGTTCCAAATACATACGAGAGCTGGGACTGATTGTAAAAACCCAGAGATGAAGATAACCTGATCTGGTTGTCATCGTGGAAACGGCAACGTCCCACCTGGTCGTCGATCATAAATGTTTTCTGTATGCGGGGGAATGCTAGGGTCTTTCCTAAACATCTCGCTTTTTTAGTTTTTTTTTTAAAAATAAATCAATAAAAAAGCCCGAAAAAAGAGTGATTTGGTGCAGCACGAAAATAATATCGAAATCACGTATACAATTTATTGCATTTTTCTGCAATACCAATAGGAGAAAATATATCTAATGTCGTTTGAACCCCAATCTAGACCCATCCGGGATGACATGTGATGATGAACGATATGCTTTAAGATGCGTGAGTGGATCTGATTGTTTGATCATACCTCCGATATTTTTGTACGTTCCAAGTACGTACGATAGCCTGGACCGATTGCAAAATCCCAGAGATATGAATGACCTTATCTGGTTGTCATCGTGGAAACGGCAACGCACCTGGTCACCGATCAATAATGCTCTCTCCATGCGGGGAATGCTTGAGTCTTTCTTAAACGACTCGCTTTATCTCTTTCATTTCTATCAAATGAATCAATAAAAATGCCCGAAAAAAATGTGATGTGGTGAAATACGAAAAGAATAATGAAATCACGTATACAATTTATTTGCATCTTTCTGCAATACTGATATGAAAACAGATACGTAATGTCGTTTGAACCCCAATCTAGACCATTCTCGCCTGACATGTGATAATGGAGAATATGCTTTGAGATGCGTGAGTGGATGTGACTCTTTGATCATACCTCCGATATTTTTGTACGTTCCAAATACATACGATAGCTGGGACTGATTGCACAAACCCAGAGATGAAGATAACCTGATCTGGTTGTCATCGTGGAAACGGCAACGTCCCACCTGGTCGTCGATCATAAATGTTTTCTGTATGCGGGGGAATGCTTGGGTCTTTCTTAAATACCTCGCTTTTTCAGTTTTTTTTTAAAAAGAAATCAATAAAAAAGCCCGAAAAAAGAGTGATTTGGTACAGCACGAAAAGAATATCGAAATCACGTATACAATTTATTGCATTTTTTTTCTGCAATACCAATAGGAGGAAAAGTATCTAATGTCGTTTGAACCCCAATCTAGACCGATCCGGGATGACATGTGATGATGGAGGATATCCTTCGAGATGCGTGAGTGGATCTGATTCTTTGATCATAACTCCGATATTTTTGTACGTTCCAAGTACGTACGATAGCCTGGACCGATTGCAAAATCCCAGAGATATGAATGACCTTATCTGGTTGTCATCGTGGAAACGGCAACGCACCTGGTCACCGATCAATAATGCTCTCTCCATGCGGGGAATGCTTGAGTCTTTCTTAAACGACTCGCTTTATCTCTTTCATTTCTATCAAATGAATCAATAAAAATGCCCGAAAAAAATGTGATGTGGTGAAATACGAAAAGAATAATGAAATCACGTATACAATTTATTTGCATCTTTCTGCAATACTGATTGAAAATGATTCTAATGTCGTTTGAACCCCAATCTAGAGCTGCCTGACATGTGATAATGGAGAATATGCTTTGAGATGCGTGAGTGGATGTGACTCTTTGATCATACCTCCGATATTTTTGTACGTTCCAAATACATACGATAGCTGGGACTGATTGCACAAACCCAGAGATAAAGATAACCTGATCTGGTTGTCATCGTGGAAACGGCAACGTCCCACCTGGTCGTCGATCATACATGTTTTCTGTATGCGGGGGAATGCTTGGGTCTTTCTTAAACATCTCGCTTTTTCAGTTTTTTTTTTAAAAATAAATCAATAAAAAAGCCCGAAAAAAGAGTGATTTAGTGCAGCACGAAAAGAATATCGAAATCACGTATACAATTTCTTAGATTTTTCTGCAATACCAATAGGAGAAAAAGTATCTAATGTCGTTTGAACCCCAATCTAGACCCATCCGGGATGACATGTGATGATGAACGATATGCTTTACGATGCGTGAGTAGACCTGATTGTTTGATCATACCTCCGATATTTTTGTACGTTCCAAATACATACGATAGCCTGGACCGATTGCAAAAACCCAGAGATATGAATAACCTGATCTGGTTGTCATCGTGGAAACGGCAACGCTCCTGGTCACCGATCAATAATGTTCTCTGTATGCGGGGGAATGCTTGCGTCTTTTAGAAACATCTCGCTTTTTCAGTTTTTTTTTTAAAAATAAATCAATAAAAAAGCCCGAAAAAAGAGTGATTTGGAGCAGCACGAAAAGAATCTCGAAATCACGTATACAATTTATTGCATTTTTCTGCAATACCAATAGGAGAAAATATATCTAATGTCGTTTGAACCCCAATCTGGACCCATCTCGGATGACATGTGATGATGAACGATATGCTTTACGATGCGTGAGTGGATCTGATTGTTTGATCATACCTCCGATATTTTTGTACGTTCCAAGTACATACGAGAGCTGGGACTGATTGCACAAACCCAGAGATAAAGATAACCTGATCTGGTTGTCATCGTGGAAACGGCAACGTCCCACCTGGTCGTCGATCATAAATGTTTTCTGTATGCGGGGGAATGCTTGGGTCTTTCTTAAACATCTCGCTTTTTCAGTTTTTTTTTTAAAAATAAATCAATAAAAAAGCCCGAAAAAAGAGTGATTTAGTGCAGCACGAAAAGAATATCGAAATCACGTATACAATTTCTTAGATTTTTCTGCAATACCAATAGGAGAAAAAATATCTAATGTCGTTTCAACCCCAATCTAGACCGATCCGGGATGACATGTGATGATGGAGGATATCCTTCGAGATGCGTGAGTGGATCTGATTCTTTGATCATACCTCCGATATTTTAGTACGTTCCAAGTACATACGAGAGCTGGGACTGATTGCAAAAACCCAGAGATATGAATGCCCTTATCTGGTTGTCATCGTGGAAACGGCAACGCTCCTGGTCACCGATCAATAATGATCTCTGTATGCGGGGGAATGCTTGCGTCTTTCTTAAACATCTCGCTTTTTCAGTTTTTTTTTTTAAAAATAAATCAATAAAAAAGCCCGAAAAAAGAGTGATTTGGTGCAGCACGAAAAGAATATCGAAATCACGTATACAATTTATTGCATTTTTCTGCAATACCAATAGGAGAAAAAATATCTAATGTCGTTTGAACCCCAATCTAGACCCATCCGGGATGACATGTGATGATGAACGATATGCTTTACGATGCGTGAGTAGACCTGATTGTTTGATCATACCTCCGATATTTTTGTACGTTCCAAGTACGTACGATAGCTTGGACCGATTGCAAAAACCCAGAGATATGAATGACCTTATCTGGTTGTCATCGTGGGAACGGCAACGCTCCTGGTCACCGATCAATAATGTTCTCTGTATGCGGGGGAACGCTTGCGTCTTTTATAAACATCTCGCTTTATTCCTTTCATTTCTATCAAATGAAAAATAAAAATGCCCGAAAAAAATGTGATGTGGTGGAATACGAAAAGAATAATGAAATCACGTATACAATTTATTTGCATTTTTCTGCAATACTGATATGAAAACAGATACGTAATGTCGTTTGAACTCCAATCTAGACCATTCTCGCCTGACATGTGATAATGGAGAATATGCTTTGAGATGCGTGAGTGGATGTGACTCTTTGATCATACCTCCGATATTTTTGTACGTTCCAAATACATACGATAGCTGGGACTGATTGCACAAACCCAGAGATAAAGATAACCTGATCTGGTTGTCATCGTGGAAACGGCAACGTCCCAACTGGTCGTCGATCATAAATGTTTTCTGTATGCGGGGGAATGCTGGTCTTTTTTGAGCATCTCGCTTGTTCAGTTTTTTTTTAAAAATAAATCAATAAAAAAGCCCGAAAAAAGAGTGATTTGGTGCAGCACGAAAAGAAAATCGAAATCACGTATACAATTTATTGCATTTTTCTGCAATACCAAAAGGAGAAAAAGTATCTAATGTCGTTTGAACCCCAATCTAGACCGATCCGGGATGACATGTGATGATGGAGGATATCCTTCGAGATGCGTGAGTGGATCTGATTCTTTGATCATAACTCCGATATTTTTGTACGTTCCAAGTACGTACGATAGCCTGGACCGATTGCAAAAACCCAGAGATATGAATAACCTGATCTGGTTGTCATCGTGGAAACGGCAACGTCCCACCTGGTCGTCGATCATAAATGTTTTCTGTATGCGGGGGAATGCTTGGGTCTTTCTTAAATACCTCGCTTTTTCAGTTTTTTTTTAAAAAGAAATCAATAAAAAAGCCCGAAAAAAGAGTGATTTGGTACAGCACGAAAAGAATATCGAAATCACGTATACAATTTATTGCATTTTTCTGCAATACCAATAGGAGAAAAAGTATCTAATGTCGTTTGAACCCCAATCTAGACCCATCCGAGATGACATGTGATGATGAACGATATGCTTTAAGATGCGTGAGTGGATCTGATTGTTTGATCATACCTCCGATATTTTAGTACGTTCCAAGTACATACGATAGCTGGGACTGATTGCACAAACCCAGAGATAAAGATAACCTGATCTG